>BPQB01000040.1:0-295152 GCA_019973155.2 Phanerochaete sordida
GGGGGGGGGGGGGGGGGGGGGGGGGGGGGGGAGCGGGTGGTGGGCGACTCGGAGGACGCTTCGCCGGGCGAGGATGCTGCTTCAGACGAGGGGGGCGGCAGGCGAGAACGGGTCGTCCTGACAGTGTGCATCCGGACATTCTAGATTTCTAGCAGGTGAGAGATTCATAGCGGGGAAGACGGCGCACTCGGACTCACCTGGAGCTTGCTCTCCTCGAGCGGGTGCAAACTACCTAGGTCCCGGCGTAGACTCCCGTGCCGAGGATACGTCAGTGTCTGTGCTGCAGTGTCGTAAATTTGGTAAAGACCCACGCGACTTACCCGCAGGACGTCGAGCACGTCGACGAAATGTAGCGACACCACGACGAGAGGCAGTCGTGTGAAAGAGAGAACGGCCGGCGTCGTCGGCAGAGCTGGTGCGACATGGCAAGGGCAGCCAGCTCCGAGTGGGTGAGCGGGACGAGGGACGGCGCGGGCGCACGAAGGATATGCGAAGCACTCGAAAGGCGCGCGCCAACCGCGAGTCCGCGCACAGCGCGGCCGCACCGAGGCGGCTCGGTCGACGTCGCGAGAGTCGTAGAGGTCATTATATGCGCTTGAATCACACGTTCGGCAGCAGTCCAGTGCGTAGGTCCGTGCCTATACATCTCTGGTTTCAATGACACGAATAACAAAACGATGATACTAGAACAATCTACCGAACCACTCTGCGTCTGGCCAAAGAATCACGCTGACCTGCGTCTGTACGCCCTGTACACCGCCCGAAGACTGCATACGACGAGAGGCAAGAGCAGTCCCATCCACATTATTATAAGAGCCGAGATCTCCAGCGTAGTGGGGTGCGGACTGAAGGACAGCTCAACGAGTTCACAAGTCACGCTAAAAACAGTGCCCGTTAGCGCGGGATGCGACATAGATGCAAAGACACTCGCCTGATCAACTTCTGCGGAGTCTCGCGGGTTCCGGGGACATAAACGACATAGTTCCTATCGTACGATTAGTCACCAGGACGTACGCCAATAACTTCGTAATACTTACGTGGAATCTCCCAATACAACCCTAGGCTGTTCGCGCCACATTCTACTCGGGGTGTTCTGCGCATCTTGGGGACTGCTGCACACATGAATGGTCTGCAAACTTGAGAGACGCCACGGGGCTCACCCGACAGCCCGGTATGTCATCTCGGACTTGTTCGCTCCCTGCGTGAGCCGCCCAGAGGGCGGCGAGGGTCGAGGGCTTGTAAAGCATGCCAAGTAAGCTCCCGTGTTTTCCGCGATACAAGAGACCGGTGACTTACTCTTGCTTGATGATGTATGCGTGGCGGGAGCATTTCTTGACAATCCTGGTCTTCGGTTGGGGATAGATATAGATGACCTTGCAAACGGTCTCCGCCCGAGGAGAAAAGGGCACGGTGCCGGAGTAGTACTGTAAAGTGTCGGAGAACAGGTACTGAACATATTGGCTGGCCGGCGTGGTGACCGGAGTCCAGTCGCTCTCCGAGTCGGGGTCTGCGTTCAGAGATAGCGCGAGAGGAGGTCTTTCGAGACACATGCTGACAACGATGGTACGAAAGGAGCGGAAAGCGGAAGACTTCAAAGAGAGGACGTCGTCGTCGTCGGTTGGGGGGAGAGTACGGTGTCGCGCGGGGAGAAAGACACGAAGGAGAGGGCGCGGTGACGAGGCCAGTATGCTCTTATGGGACCGCCGTCACCTTACGTGACGTAGGGCGACGACGGTCCTAAAAGCGCAGGCTAGAGCTCCGCACGACGGCTTCTTTGGCTGCTCTTCCGGAGCACTTCTCGAGCTGCACCTCCGCCTAGAACAGAAAGCGTCGCAGCACAATCGACGCACTGCCGTTTCACAGAGCAAGGCTCAAGGTGGCCAGGATGTTCGCACCATTCGTGCTCGCCATCCTGAACCTAGGGTCTCGACGGCGCGCTTGACCTCGACTTAGCATACCACTCTGGGGCTGAAAATGGTTGCAGCTGATTTGGGAGACCGATGTGGCCGAGGATTCTGTGAAATGGTGACATGACATAGAGGAGGCTCCTTGGCTGCCATAGAACGACTTCTCGACGAGCTCCCGTCCAATACGCCAGCCTAGAAGTCTCTGAAAACGCACCAGGCGCTGCTAGCTCCTGGCCTGACAATCCAGAGCTGTGGACGAGCAATTGCCGCGGACGCAGCTGCTTTCGGCGTCGATTGCGCTCGATTTGTCTTCGTGGCGGGAGGCAAAAGCGGTAGCGCCCTCCGAGGCCCTCCGCCGGCGCCCCGCCCCGCGCGTCGGGATCTCGATCTGCAGAAATTTCAGAAGCGCCCGCGAACAGGTGCCGCGCGCAGGCTAGGCGTTCTCGCCATCACTTGCCATCTCCCACCGCCGTCCTCAGCAGGCTCCACGCCTCACAGCACCCCTCTCAAAAGTACCGGAGACACTGTCGAGATGGTACAGTCTGCGCACCATCATCGGCCAACGCTGAAGCAGGTGAGATCCCCGTGCGCTTTGCGGAAATGGATGGAGCTCATTGGTATTGTCCCACAGCAAAACAAATCCTTCAAGTCGAAGCATGCGTCGAAGGGATCATTGAAAGAGGCTGCTAAAGGTGCGCCCTTTGATTCAATTCTTGTGAAGCTGTTGTGCTTAACGCTCTCGCCATGCGCCCCAGGCAAGCTCAGCCGTCAACCTATCAAAAGCTCGCACTCTGCAGCGACCGCGGCGCAGACCCGCCTGAACAGGAAGAACCACGCGAAGCAAGTTCAGCTGCAGAAGAGACAAGCCATCGTCTCTGCGACCCGTCTCTTTAATGGAGTCGACGGCGTCCCGCGGATAGTCGCAGTTGTGCCCTTGACCCCGGATATCGATACCGCTTCTGTCGTCGGTGCGCTACAAGAGCCTCTAGATGTCTCCGAGGACGTACCGTCACAAGGACTGTACAAGCTTCGGTGCGCCACATGCATCGTGCCTGTGCTTTCCTAGCTTCCTAACGTCCTCGCAGGGCAGATCGCTTCAAGACCTCTCTGCAGTTTGTCACAGTGCCGTACCGACGCCTCTACGCCGCGCTCGATGCCTGCCGCGTTGCAGACTACATTGTGCTCGCGCTCTCCTCCGAAGTCGAGGTCGACCAGTGGGGCGACACCCTCCTGCGCACGCTCCAGGCGCAGGGCCTCCCTGAGGTCGTGACCGTCGTCGCGTCCCCGTCGCCGATGGACGCCAAGGCGAAGCCGGGCATCATGAAGTCTCTGCTCTCCTTCATCCAGTACTTCGTGCCGTCCCAGTCGCGCATCTACGACCTCCACGCCGCCGCGGACAAGCTCAACGCGCTGCGCACCGTGTGTGAAGGCGCGCCCGAGGAGGTGAAGTGGCGTGAAGGTCGCGCATATATCCTGGCGGAGAACGTCGAGTGGTCAGAAGGCAGCTTGGCCGTGACCGGTTTTGTGCGCGGCTCGTCGCTCTCTGCGAATCGACTCATCCACTTGCCGAACTTCGGTGACTTCCAAATCTCCAAGGTGCGCAATTCGCGCAGACAGTGCTCTGAGCGTTCTAACAACATTCTTCGCAGATCATGTCTGCACAGCTACCTAAAAGCTCAAAAGCCGGGCAATCGAGCGCGATGGAGATCGAGCCGACCCTGCTTGCAGAGCCGGACGCCGAGGACGCAGACTCGCTGGTCTCGAGCAACGAGCCTGACGACCTTGCGAACGAGCAGACGTGGCCAACCGAGGAGGAAATGGCGGGCAGTTCCCATGGGATGGACGGCAGCTCGATTCCCGATGCGAAGGCAGGCACCACCCCCAAGATCGTGAAGCGCGTACCAAAGGGCACGAGTTCATACCAGGCGGCGTGGATCGTCGACGAGAGCGACGAAGAGGAGGATGACGGCGCGGGCAGCGACGCCGGCATGGCCGATGCGGATGCGGACGATGACGAGGAGGAGATGGTCGAGCTCGACGAGGGCGCCGACACCGAGATGGCGACGGAAGGCCGGCGGAGCGTCGCGTTCCAGGAGTTCGACGAGCTCGACGCGGAGGAGGAGGGCCGCCAGCTGCGCGACTGGCGCGACCGCAAGCGCGAGGAGGAGGACGACCTGCAGTTCCCCGACGAGGTCGACACGCCGATGGACGTCCCCGCGCGCGTGCGCTTCCAGCGCTACCGCGGCCTGCGCTCGTTCCGCACGAGCCCCTGGGATGCGTACGAGAACCTGCCGCGCGACTATGCGCGCATCTTCCAGTTCGAGGACTTCAAGCGCACCGAGCGCGCGGTCCGGAGGCGCGCGGAGGAGGACGCGGCTGCCGTTCAGGTGCGTCGCAGATGGTCTTTGACGAGCAGAATGCGAGTTCTGATGCGCATATAGGCTGGTACCCGCGTCACCATCTACCTGAAGGATGTCCCGCAGGAGGCCGCGCAGGCGCCCGCGTTCCCGTTCATCGTCTTCGGGCTGCTGCAGCACGAGCACAAGAAGTCCGTGCTCAACTTCACCGTGCAGCGCAACACGGAGTACGAGGGCTCCGTGCGCTCGAAGGACCCGCTCATCCTGTGCATCGGCCCGCGCCGCCTGCGCGTGAACCCCGTCTACAGCCAGCACACGCGCGGCGGCGGCAAGGGCGCGAATAACGTGCACAAGTTCGAGCGGTACCTCCGCCACGGGGACGCCCACGTCGCGACGACGTACGGTCCCGTCGTGTTTGGCTCGCAGCCGTGCGTGCTGCTGAGGGAGACGGAAGACCCGCAAGGTGCGTTCGCTGGCTGCAGACAGGTTTCCCGGAAGCTGACTGCCAGACAGCGCCCGAGCTCGTCGCGATGGGCAGCTTCCTGAACACGGACACGACGCGGATCGTCGCGAAGCGGATCGTGCTGAGCGGGCACCCGTTCAAGGTGCACCGCAAGACGGCGACCGTGCGCTACATGTTCTTCAACGCGGACGACGTGCACTACTACAAGCCCGTCGCGCTCCACACGAAGCACGGGCGCACGGGCCACATCAAGGAGTCGCTCGGCACGCATGGCTACTTCAAGGCGCACTTCGACGGCCAGGTCAGCCAGATGGACACCGTCTGCATGGCGCTCTACAAGCGTGTGTACCCCAAGTGGGCCGGGCTCTGGTCCGAGGGTGCGTCTGCGCGTGCGCAGGACGCAGATGACAGGATGGAGGAGTAGGGTGTGCGAGGCTGCTGTGGCACTGCATCTGCTGTATCTAGACGTATTTCGCTTTTGTATCACTGTTCGGCTTTCCGACTGTGTACGATGCACGACTTGCGAGCTCGGTCTGTTTGGCACACGTCTCCTCGACAGCCTGCTGTACAGTGCGCCTATGCGCTATACATAAACCACGCCCGACAGCGGAAGCGTCGCAGCTACGGCGCGTAATGCGCCTGAGTCATGCAGATGAGCCTCGAAATGGGAAGATCGCGCCTTCTGGTGTTCGACCACCGCGCCCGCGCGCAGACGACACACTTCTCTCTCCCATGCCCGCCCACCCGAGGACATAACCCCGCCTGCACCTCTCCCCCTCCCCACGCAGCTCGGATGGACGCTGCAGCGAACCCCGCCGCCCGCCTCTGGGACAAGGCGGCTGCGCGCGTGCGGGCTCTCACGCAGGACAGGAGGGACTACCTCGTCGGCATCTCGCTGCTGCTCGTGGTCGTGTTTCTCTGGACGACTGGGAGCTTCATCACGCAGGTGCGTGCGCCCGGTGCTGGTGCTCTGGCCGGATGCTGAAGCTATGGTGTGCTCCTTAGGACTTGTACGAGGATGGGTATAACAAGCCCTTCTGGTGTGTTACCAGGCCACAAGCTCGCTCCCTGAACCGCTGCTGAACGTCATGCCAGGTTAACGTACCTCAGCACTGCCACATTCACACTATACCTACTCCCATACGGGATCAGAAGGGCCCTCGGGGGCGCAAAGACGAGCGACGGAGGTAGGTGCGTACGCCCGCTCCGCGCCGCAGGCCCTCTCTAACCAAGCTGCAGGGCGCACGAAGGCTACCAGCCCCTCACAACAGAAAGCGCACCCGAGGCTTTGACTCAGCCAGTGAGTTCCGCCCGCAGAGCGACGAAAGCGCGGTGCTGACGGCGAGCAGGCACCCGAACCCCCGGCGCACGAGGTGCTGCCGCCGCTCACCATCCGCGAGACGGCACAGCTCGCCGGGTGGTTCTGCCTCCTCTGGTTTGTCGCGAACTGGACGCTGGCCGCGGCGCTGCAGTACACGAGCGTCGCGAGCGCGACGATCCTGTCGAGCATGAGCGGTGCGTGATCAGGGCGTCCTCAATATATTCTGTACTGAATTGCGCCAGGCTTCTTCACGCTCGCCGTTGGCCGCATATTCCGCGTCGAGAGCCTAACGCTGGTCAAGATTGGTGCAGTCGCCACGAGGTCAGGGCCGTGCTGTATTACCCCGCACGCCAGAGACTAAGATTAGCTTTCCCCGCAGCTTCGGCGGTGTCGTCCTTGTCTCGCTGGCAGATCGTTCCTCGGACGCGGAAGCACCGCCAGGCAGCGGATACTCGGCCGCCGCGTTCGTCGGCGACTGTCTCGCGCTGCTCTCGGCACTCTTCTACGCGCTCTACGTGACCCTCTTCAAAGTCCGGGTCCGTGAGGAGTCGCGCGTGGACATGCAGCTTTTCTTCGGCTTCGTCGGCCTCTTCAACGTCCTGTTCGTGTGGCCTATCGGCGTCATTCTGCACTTCACCCATGTCGAGCGCATCGAGCTGCCGACCTCGAGCCGGGTCGTGGTATTTATTCTGATTAGCGTGAGTTTTCGCACTTTCGGGCCCGTGGATATGAGAATGCTGACGGGAGCTCAATTTTATGTGCAGATGGGAATCACACTGTCAAGCGACTACTTGTACATGCTCGCCATGCTCAAGACCACACCGCTGGTCGTGACGATTGGACTTTCCCTCACGATGCCTGTTGCGGTCATCGGCGACTTTATCCTGCACAAGCCGGTGAAGTGGAAAGTTATTCTCGGTGCCGTGGTGGTCTTGCTGAGTTTTGTGGCCGTCGGGCTGGAGGATTCCCGGAACAGCGGTGAGAAAGACTTGATCTCCGGCAAGACTCTGGATGAGGAACGAGCCGTTGCCGGGGACGAGTCCGAGGAGGAGGTAAATCTGGAATCCCATGTGGTGTCGTCGTAGCGTTCCCTTCTCCCTGGTGCTCCCGTGATGTACTTCCCATTAGACATTCTGTAGATCTTTTGCCGGTTCTTGCCCATGCAGTCTCACAAGAGCGTGCGAACGCGGTCGCGGGTTCGTGTGGAAGCTCTGCAACGTTCCGCCGCAGGCTGCGCGCTGCGGCGTATGACCTCGGCCGCGGTTGTGTGTGCCTTGTCGTGACTGTGGACGGTGTCCGTGCGGGGCGTTGTCGGCAGGCACATGGCCTGCGCAGGCCATCCACAGCGGCTCCCAAAGGAGGCAGTGCCGGCAAATGCCGAGCGGACGTGGCTTATACGTGGCCGCAGCGGGCAGACGCCGATCTCATACCTCCCCTCCTCCCTCCACGTACGCCCGCAGTTTTCTTCTTTCCCTACAAGACCAGGCCATTCAGTCTTTTCTCTCTCCCTCCACGTATCCTCGAACGACCACCTCAGCACCATGAAACGCTCAGCCGAGTCCGCCTTCGTCGTCGAACAACTCCCCGGCTCTCCCGGACCCTCGTCGTACTCCCCTTCGGAAGCGTCGACGCCCTTGCCGTCCTCGGAATGCCCTCCTCGCAAACGCTCCCGCTCCGAAGTCACTCCGGAGGAGCGCAAGGAGGCCCGTGCACACCGCAACCGCATCGCCGCGCAGAACAGCCGCGACCGGCGGAAAGCGCAGTTCTCCCACCTTGAGCGGCGCGTCGCCGAGCTCGAGGAGGAGAACAGGCACCTGCGCGCGGGCATGGGCCTCGCTCCCCAGTCACCATCCGCGGAGCAGCTTTCGCAGGAGCGCCAGAAGGAGCTCGCCCGGGAGAAGGAGAACCAGGAGCTCAGAGAGAGAATCAAGACCCTCGAGAACGGCTGGGACGCCGTCATCAAGGCCCTCGCGGCATCTGGTCTGCCCCTCGCTGTCCCCGCCCCACCACCACACCCCTCCGACTCAACAACTGCGCCGTCACGTCCCGTGTTCGCCCAGCCGACACACTCATATCCATCACCCGCCCCATCATCACCATCATCGAGTTCCGGATTCGAGTTCGACGAGTACGAGCCCACTCGCCACCTAGCACGGGTGGCGACCACCGATGCCCCTCTTTTATCATCGGTGCCCCAGCAGCGGGTGGACTCCCAACGAATCAACTTGAGCTCGAGCTCACCCCTTCCCCCTCGACACAGGCCGCCGCCCCGACGGTGTCCCTCGACGAAGGCGCCATGGAGGATCTCTTCCGTGAGATCCTCGCACCGTCGCCTCTACTCTCGTCGGCGCCTGTGCCCATCGGCATCACCATCGAGGAGGCCCCCCAGCCTGCGCCCACCGGGGCGCCCGCTGTGAGCGCAGCCTCCGTACAGCCGATGATCGACTGGGAAGGCGAAGCGGAGATGCAGAGACTCCTGGAGATGCTCCCCGACGTCGCCGGCGACATGAACGGAGAAGCACCTAGCGACGCGATCGACTTTCCCTCCGCCCTCGACTTGGGCCTCAACGGATGGGACCTCAACCTCACGTCACCGACAGTCGCCGCGTTCTAGGCTTCCCTTTCGTCCCCGTCGTCATCATCTTCTTGGGTCTTTTCAAGTCGCATCTCCGCTTTCTAATTTATAATGTTTTCCCAGTTTTGGTTCTCGGTTTCATCTTGGATTCTCCCTATCATCAGGACATAGGCTCGCATCCACCCCGCTTTCGCTCGCGCAGAAGTACCTTTGCGTCTTCCCTTCCCTCGCGTCTCCCCCTTTGCTCCTTCGATGCCTGTCTCCTGGCTGCCTGCTGCACGCTGTTCTCCCTTCGGGTCGATGAATCGCGTGCGCTCGTTGGCTAGTGAGCGCTCGAGTTGTAGAGTTGTAGATCGTAGGATTCGTTTGTACGGCTTCGGTGCTCTCTGCGAGGAATGTCAAAAGATTGCGAACGCCAAATGTTTTTGTGTGCATGTGTGATCTGACCTGTCTGTTTGTCTAGTGACCGGCTGCTATCCAGTCGAACTCGATCTAGTTCATAGCGGTGAAGCTCGTCGGCGGCACACCAAGCGTTATTCGTCGTCCTCCGGGTCGTATTGTTGAGTTAGACATGCGCGACACCGTCGCCTCCGTCCCGCGGAGAACCTGTGAGCCTCCTAGATGCCACCTTCCCACTGCTTAGTTTTACAACATGTCTGAACGAAGTTGTAAGATGGCAAAGCGTGCGCGACGCCCGATGGTGTCTCATACAAAGCAATCGGTCTTTGTGTTCGCGCCGTACTCGAACAACTAAGAGAATGCGAACGCAGATTGTAGCATTGCAAGAAAGAGGGATACAACAGCATTTTCCGTTGAGCAACTTCACCACACCGGACGCCTAGAACCCGCTCGCGGTGACACGGAGCTGCTCGAGCTTCTTGAGCACCTCGCCGACGGTGCGGTCGAGCTCCGTCGCGATGTTGCTCTGCTTCGACGCGGGGAGGCGCGCGAACTGCTCGCAGAGGTCGCCGTCGACGACCGCCTTGACGGGCACGTAGTACCCGCGCCACGCGAGGTGGTCGCGCCCGACGAGGCTCAGCTGCTCCGTGCGCATGTGCTGCTCGAGCGTCGAGATGAAGTCGACGTCCTCCTTCGAGACGAACGGCACGAGGATGCCGACCGTGCCGTGCAGGCCCGTGTACAGCAGCACCTCGCGCCCGCCCGCGACGAGCGCGACCTTCTGGATCGACGTCACGATGTCCCCGACGTGGAAGTGCGCGAGGAGTGCCGTCTTGTGCGGCGCGCCCATCAGCACGCCCTTCTCGTGCAGGATCCCCGCGCCCGTTGGGTCGTCGTCGACTTGGTCGCTGATCTTAGCATCGAGTCGGTTGACGAAGACGTTGCCGAAGCGATCGCCCGCCGCGACGGTGTTGTAATCGACCATCGTCACGGCAGTGGTCCAGCGTGGTTGTGCGTCGTCGGCGAATACGAGGAGACGGTTCTCTGGCGCCTTGTACACGGCGTAGTGGATGGACTCTTGCATGTCACCGACGATGATACGCGAGCCTTGTGTGTTCAGCGTCACAATTGCACCTGAGAAGCTCTGCAGGACATGGTGAGCAGATTGTACGCACTTGTGCGGAGTGCAGGCATACCTTGTTCTCGACCTTGCGCAAGAGCTTTTTCTTTCCGATATCATACAGCCTCAACGACTTGCCGACACCAGCCGCCAAGCGACCTTGGAAGGCCATGACAGCGAGCGGAACATCGTTCGTCTCCGTCTGCGGTACTCGTCAGCAAGGTGGGCGCTTCCAGCGCGTGGTACGACTCACCTTGTGCAGTAGCTCGAGATCCCGGCCATCATTCACGAAACGGTAGGTTCGCAGGAAGCCGCTTGTACATGATCGCGGCGCAAGGAAGGTGTCTTGCGCAGTGCCGACGACAAGCGTCAGCTCACCTCCACGCGCAGCGAAAGGAACGATCGCTATTGAGAACGCAGACTCGTTGTTGTCAAGTGGAATAAAGGTGACTGTTTGAGCCTATTCGTCCGCGTTAGATGAGGTCCATGAGAAAGAGCTCGGATACTCACGTCAACTGGGCTCACGATACGAATACCTGAGGCCCATGTCCCAGCAGGTGCTTTTTGTCTGCCAAACACTTCCGGAGGAAGGTTCAGCATTTCCTCGTCAACCTCTTTTCCTTGCCGCCTCTGAGCAAGGTTTACGAATGAGCACGACGCAAGGTTTGAGTTTGAGAGAGTAAGCTTACCAGCTCCTCAACTTTCTTCTCCTTGGCTTCCTCTCCCATGACCCTGTGGTCGCCTTCAATCAGATAGAATAATCCGTTGGTAGGGTGCACGATCATCTTGCGGGGCGTGTATGAGAGCGGAATGGCATCCTGCTTCAGCTTGGTGCCTAGCTTGGGAATTTGGAAGATCCTACGGGACAGATGTTAGCTAAACGTTGCACGACACAATCATATCGGACGGAGCCCAGTGACATGAACGATGCACGAAGGGAAAGGTAGGCACGATATCGAATGTTACCGCTCATTGCCGTATTCTCCGTCTTCGTGAGATGCAGGGAAGCCGGCCGACTTACCTCAGAACGCTCCCTGAAATACCAATAAGACCCTCCGGACACAGCTCGGCGGAAAAACTCCATGCGTAGTCAAGGTTATCGAAGATGAGGGGTGTGAAGTGCATGAGGTTTTGGTGGGTATAATTGAGCCATGACCGGGAGGAGAGCGCGAGGATACCAGGGTTCTTCTGGACTTGAACCCGTACCAGCTTGATAGGCCGCGTTCCCAAGAACCTAAACCCTATGTCAGACGCCGTTCACTAGCGAACTCAAGTGAAACATACCTGGTTCGCGTGTCTGTCAGTTGCCCGTTAATAGGGTCAAGCACCGTTCTTAGTAGAACACCGTTTTGCAGGCCGATGTTCACGAAGGTCGTCGGCTGAACCTTGTTGATGCCGGCATCCAGCATGTCGGCGATGCAGATAGCGGACGGAGGTGCCGTCAATGCTTGCAGACTGATGGTATCGAGTGTGCTCTCTGGATCGAGCGAAACGATGCGGACGGTCTGATCTTCACATCCGACGGCCAGGAAAGGTGTACGCTGCCTGCCCTCGGGCACTTCGCCGACGCTCAGTGCGAGGACGGTACTGCCCATCGCCTTGCGTTCTTGGTATTCATTGAGCTGGCCCTCGAGGTCGAGCTCGAAATACACGAGCTCGGCGCTGCTGAGGGCAACGACGACTTGCCGGCGGTTGGTGGTAGCGCAAACGATAGTCTTGCCTTGCGGAACCCGCCACTCATTGACTCGACGGTCCGCCAGAACGTGTCGAATTCCATGAGGGTGGACCTGGAGGAGAGCGTCGGCACCAAGCTGCTGGACCGCAAGAGTAGGCGACGAGGAAAGGAAGCCAGTATCTTGCACTTCTTCGATAGTCTCGCCGATCGAAAGGACAAGGGTACCGTTAACGAAAGAGAGGATGATATATGAGTCGTATGGGTCTGGAAAGCGGGTTCGTGAGTTGAATTATGCACAATGCAAGCTACTGCGCACCGTCTTCTCGTATCTTTGTGGTCCATACGGCATTTGGAATACCGGGAAGATCTGAGCTAACGACCTCCTCGACGTCCAGACCATGCCTGAGCATTCGCAGTGAACTCCGACCTCCGCGACCGCAGGCGGCGAATATTTGCGGTGAGTCGGAATTCGGAAGCAGGTTGAGGACCTTCGCGTCCACGATTGGGTCAAGGCTCTCGAGCTCATCGACCAGTGTCAAGTTGTCGAGACCACGAGGACGGAAGTACGCGCGAGGGAGAGCTAAGGTAGGGTTCGCCATGCCGTAGTTCGGGTACATCGTAGAGGAGAATTCAGGTTCGTTGTCATCGTCTCCGAGCTTTTGGAACTGGTACAGATGACTGAAAGGCTGTCAGCGAGACTGGTAAGAGAGCGAAGGAAAGGCACGAACTGGTTGCCGAATTCCGCGGCGACAAACAAGAAGCCCGACTTCAAGATGCATAGACTTGAGGCGACCGGTACAGTGTCGAAATACTTGATCTTCAAAGATTTGACGTCTTGCTCCTCATGCTCGATCGTCACTTTGTAGAGATCGCCCTCCTCGCTTTGCAACAGGAAGAAGAATGCGCCCTGCCAGGACGCTTAGCAAATCTCTCTGTACGCATAGTATAAGGTATGCACCTTCATCTTGTGCATGACCGCCGCCGTGATGATCAATCCACGCTCTTTATCCTCCAGTGGATGCCGTCGACGAGGGATGGGCACCCGGTGCTGAGGAGCATCCATGTGTCGATAGATGATATGGTCTTCACAACAGACTAACACACCAGAGGGACCGTCGTAGCGGTCGGAGGCGGATAGCTGCCCGCCCGGCACCTGCACAAGGAGGTTCGCGCGGGGGTCCGTGGGTTCGCTCCATTTGCGGACGACATGGTTGAGACCGAGATCCAACTCGTAGTATGTCAACAACTGCCCGGCTATCAGTTAGAAGCTAAGCGTAGATGAAGTAGCAGAGCACACCTTCTCGGCGTTGTTGAATGCCTCTCCCGAAGGATCCTGGTCAGACTCCGTGTAGTCCACCTCCAGCGCGGCGAATGTTGGGTTTTCGAAGCCTACGTCCAAGCCTACGATGTGATGAATGACAGCGTTGTTCTTGTGGGCTTCGAGGGGAGACGAGATGGTCAAGTTGGCAGCAGCGTCACGGTTCAGAATGTACACGAGCTTCGCCTTCTCCATTGCAGCAATCATGACGCTACGTCCCTTGGGGTCGGTGGCAAGGTACTGCCCTGGCACGATACGCCGCGCGCCGGACTTGCCATAGGTCTCTTGATGGACCTTGACAAATGTACTTGTCTTCGGGTCATAGTCGAGAATGACGATGCGTCCAGAGTCCGAGCCTACGATTGCATAGTCTGTAATTAGGAAAAGGGGATGGTGAATACTGGGCAGAGGCAAACGATACGTACGAGGGCTCACCCTTCGTGCCGCCAGTCAGTCGGAATGCCGCTAACGAGCGTATGGAGCCAAAGACATCGCTCGTGATGATTGTCGAGACTTTGCCAGTCTGCACGTCCGGACGGAGGAGTTCCAGTCGCGTGCCTCGCGAGACGATAATCTCCTGCTGCCTCGCCCCTGAGAAGTTGCCGACAATGGCCTGGGTGATGGCCGTCGGAGGCTGAAGGGTGAGGTTATAGAGATGCATTGCAGGCTGGCGAGACCTGCAATATCCGTTTGGTGGTTCGGAGAAGAAACAAGGCGTTTACCTGGGCGGTGACGCGGTGTTCTTGATCGAGTAACAAACTTGCTGATCAGGTCAGTACAGAATGCTTATCTTGCTTCAAACGCGTCCTTACTAGTCTGAGGCCGATAACTCCGCGTAGCGCGACTTGACCTCATCCCGCAATGTCCTGTAGCCCTCGGCTGCAAACCCTAGCCCAATGTTCAGCGCATTGGGACAACGACGGTTGACGGCATACTTTTACTCACAGCTATTCGCTCGTGACAGAGCGTCGTTGTCGGGGCTTCCTCCACGCAGGCAGCTGTCTTCGCGTACTTCACAAGGCTCATCCGAGCTCTTGCCGCAGACGGTGGACCTCCTAGACACTTATCGAGGACTTGTTGCACTTGGAAGGATCAAATTTGACGAAGATCAAGTCAGAGTCATCCTAGAGGTACGCATATCCCTCGCTCAGCACACTTCCTTCAGATACTGAGCGGCGCGAGTATAGCTCAGAAAACTGCACAAGGAACTGGCGGGCTACGCTCCTCCCGCATTGACTTCTCATTATCTTGATACCCGCCTGTCGAAGAATGCACCCGACGATGAATTCGAACCGTGGTGGTCATCGACCCCATCGGAGGATTTCGCGGCAGTAATCGATACCAAAGCTGTTGTCCGCGTACGGAACCATGCCGAAGACTTGGCAGCACTCACGACGCCGAAGGTACTCCCTGTCGCCCACGAGATGTCGTGAATGCTAAGGTTCTTCAGGGTCTTCTCCTCACGGGCCCTCCAGGGTCGGGGAAAAGCTTCCTCGTCGATCTCTGGTTCAACTCCCTCCCCACGCGGTACAAGACTCGCAAGCATTACAGCCAGCTAGTGCTCGAGATCTACAGAGCTGTGTGGATAGAAACACAGCGTCGTATGACGAGTAGCTATCAGAGCGAGGATGTCTCCTCTGCTTCTCCCCAGCCGTGGAACCAAACGGTCCGCACCCGGTGGAGAGAGCTTATCGCGACAGGGTCCTTGCCCATGAAGTGGGCAAGGAGGCCGAACATGATGTTCTCCGCATGGGGCGCTTCTTACAACCCAACTATCGCCTTCGTGGTCGCCCAACGGCTGATTCTCCGGCATTGGCTCCTTGTTTTCGACGAGGTACAGCTCCTTGATGTTTCAAGTGCCACGCTGCTCGCGGACGTCCTCTCCTGGTTCTGGCGGATGGGCGGTGTCATCGTCGGGACATCGAACAAGGTTCCCGATGATCTGTACCGCAATGGCGTCCAGCGAGACCGCCTTGAGCCCTTTGTGGAGGCGATGAAGGTCAGATGCCCCGTGGTGGTCATGAGAACCCAGCAGGACTGGCGCGAAGTCAGGGCATCATCGGGATCTAGCAGGACGTGGTACACGGTTCAACAGCAGACGGAGTTTGAGCGTAAGCTCGCAGAGCTTTGCTCAGGTGAAACTGCTGCGCCACCAGGTACGTGCACCATCATTCGTCATTTCATCTTTTGCTAAACCCCGACGTGTTATTTTCGGCGCTCTGTAGGACCAGGAGCTCGCATCTTGACCGTGTTTGGACGCTCAGTCCACGTCCCGTGGGCAGCCGGCGGTGTCTGCAAATTCACATTCGACGAGCTCTGCGAAGAGGTCCGCTTTCTGCCATCACCGAAGTCACAGCTGACTGAAGCCTCCTTTCGTGCAGTCTATGGGTCCCGCGGATTACCTCACGATCGCATCTTCATTCCATACCGTAGCCATTACGTCAATACCTATCCTCAAAGTATCGTCGAAGAACCAAGCACGACGCTTCATCTCGCTCATCGATGCCCTGTATGAAGCACGGTGTCGCATCATCTGTCTCGCTGACGCGGAGCCTGACGCCCTGTTCTTCCCCGATGCGGTCTCCGCCGATGCGCCCACCGACGTCGACGTCCTTCTCGCTGAAGCTGTTGGCGCCAGTCGCAACGTCTATCGGCCGAACGTCTCATCCTACGACGCCCCCAACATGGCCGAAGCGCCAGTCGCACCTCGCTCTACAGTCGCGCTGGAAGCGCTATCGATGTTCTCCGGCAAAGAAGAGCAGTTCGCCTACAAGCGTGCGCTGTCACGCCTGCACGAGATGACGAGCGAGGGATACGCCGCGGAAGAGCGCTGGACGCCGCTGCCGGCCGCCGAGCGCAAGTGGGAGCGGCCCGCCGACGGCGGCGTCGTGCCACGCGGCCGCGCTGCGGCTTCGCGCGCGCCGGGCCCGCCGAAGGGTGGCAGCGACCCTGACTTTGCCGAAGAGGCGGCGGGCGACCGGGAGCAGTTCGACGCGCGGCAGCGCCCTGAGGCGCCCCGGCTCCGGGACGAGCATGTCTGGGGTGTGCGGGACGACTGGGGAGAGCGCGCGAAGACGTGGGGACGCGGGGCAAAGGCGCACGAGTCCTCGTCCCGGGGGGATTCTCAGACATGAGGACCTCATGTCGTGGAATGGGAAGCTCGGATCTCCCACGTGGGTGTCGCCGCTCTGCAGTCGCCCATATTCAGCTGTAACATGGATGTAATGTCCCTTGTTGCGTCAATAGACAGTCAGGTGCACCGTGCTCATCGATTTCTTTCGTCATTACTTGAGAAATTGCAACATCAAACTCCGGCCCCTCTCATGTCGAGCAAACATCTTCTGCTGCAGTATGTTCTGCGCCACTTCGCTCGAGTGGTGCTCCGATCCGAGCATGACCTTATCATCGCGACAGACCTGGTGTAAACCTTGCACTCGAACCATGTTCCCCGGTTAGCGATTCATTCTCAATCGGTCGCTACGACACATTCTGAGGTTTGCGCAGATCAGGGTCGTGGGCATGGGGTGAGCCAGAAGAACGGAGAGAATGAAGCATCGCGGAAGAGCTGCCTAAAGGCGAAGGCAGACACGAGGTCTGCCATGGCAATACGGCGTGCGGGGAGCTTCCTCAAGACACAACATACGGCCATGTCGAAGCCGCATGAAGGCGAGCTGCCGTCTCGCACGAGTCGCAAGCCTCGCTGTGCAGCACCGCGTTCCACATGCCCAGGGAGAACATAACTTAGGAGCTCAAATGAGATGGCGTCGAGCCATGTCATAGGAGACTCCTGGCGCGCATGCACGCGGTCTGATTTTGAGTGTGCCACTCCAGTCGCTAGATCCTCGGGCTGGGAGAAGCGATGCCAATTTGAATGGTCGTCAAATGAACGAAGACCTGCGGATCTGCTGCTGTTTCCCCTCCGAGCGAATGTCGGCCGGTAGCATCTCGTTGCACCCGAAAATTGGCCTTCCAGCGCGAGGTGTCGGACAGGAATATGTCTAGAAGGTGTACTGGCGGCCCGTGGCGTAGCAGGAGAGATCAGGAGCTCGGTACCTGAGGATGGAGGCATATTTTAATCCCCAATTTGAGGGGCAATCCCGAAAATCCCGCCAAGAGGAAGTACGAATATGGCATCTGCTTGTCCATTTTGGTCATCGATACCGTTGTGGCGGAACCAAAACATTGGCACTCGAGACATTGCTATATTTCCAGAAGCATGATTCGTTCAGCTAACAGCTACAGGCGATCGTTTGTCCCTCGAAGCCCCGGAGAGACTCTCCGCGCGCTGCACGCGCTAAGCCACGCTTCTTCATGTTAGCTCAATGTTAGCTACTCCTTTCAAAACCCGTATCGCGTCAAGCTAGAGCATGTTTGGAGAATGCTTCACCTTTCCTCTATGCAACTGCCATTGAAGACTTACATAGACTCGCGTCGAGCTCTTTGACATAGATATGTAGCCGCAATTTGCTCCGTGCTCTGGCAGCCGCGCATGCCGGCCTCGACCTCTTCAGCTTCCTTCAATTACGACGTCAAAATCAATGCAAAGACAGACCTGCGGTCGCTTTAGACACACGCTCAGCTGAGCGAGCTGTATATCGGAACCGAGCTCGACGTCCGGAAATTCGGCGAAAAATAGCCACAGCGCGATGAAAATGATTATTCCAGTCACATGGATGCTCGCCCCGCACGGCGCCTCCAGCTTGTCCTGAACCATCATGTACAGTGACCACGTTCCACAGCGGCATTTCTCTCCATGCATCTGACACACTGTGCTCTGTCGTCAGCCAGCTCGAAGCCGTCACGATGGTCAATTATCCGAGCTGTGTAGCCTGTCTTCCCGACGTTCAGCCTAGAACGTTTTGCACGCGTACGAGGGGTATAAGACGACGTACATCTGCGCCATCGAGTAGGACAGGCCCGCCAACCCGCTCAAGCAAGCCTCTCCACGCTCGACAGTCGCCATGGTGAACTTCAAGCTCAGCACTCTCGCCGTCGCGGTCTCCGCTGCCACCAGCGCGCTCGCCTTCCCCTTCGAGTTCCACAACTCCACGGAGGTCTTCCGCCGCCAGTCCGTGCCCTCGGGAACTGGCACGAACAACGGCTACTTCTACTCGTTCTGGACCGACGGCGGCGGATCCGTCACCTACAACAACGGTGCCGCTGGAGAGTACAGCGTGACCTGGAGCAACGCCGACAACTTCGTTGCCGGGAAGGGCTGGAACCCGGGCTCTGCCCAGTGAGTCCGAGTGCTGCTGCGATCACATGACGGCACCTGCTGACGCGCCCCGCCTGCAGGGCCATCTCGTTCAACGCCAACTACCAGCCGAACGGCAACTCGTACCTGTCCGTGTACGGCTGGACGACGAGCCCGCTCGTGGAGTACTACATCCTCGAGGACTTCGGCACGTACAACCCCGCGTCGTCGCTCACGCACAAGGGCACGCTCACGTCGGACGGCGCGACGTACGACGTGTACGAGGGCACGCGCGTGAACGAGCCCTCGATCCAGGGCACGGCGACCTTCAACCAGTACTGGTCCATCCGCTCCTCGAAGCGCTCCTCGGGCACCGTGACCGCCGCGAACCACTTCGCGGCGTGGAAGACGCTCGGCCTGCCCATGGGCACGTTCAACTACCAGATCGTTGCGACCGAGGGCTACCAGAGCAGCGGCTCGTCCACCGTCACCGTCAACCCCGCCGGCGGCGTCACCGCGCCCACGGGCCCTGCGTCGGGCTCTGGCACGACCACGCCCACCGCCCCGACGGGCCCCAGCCAGCCCTCGGGCAACTGCGCGGCCCTCTACGGCCAGTGCGGCGGCATCGGCTGGACCGGCGCCACCTGCTGCGCGTCGGGGACCTGCAAGGTCGGCAACAGCTACTACTCGCAGTGCCTGTGAGCGTCCGGCTCGCATCGCCGCTTCAGCGGAGCGCGTAGGGTGGCAGGGGCGAGGCGGCGGAGAGAGGACGAGCGGACTGGTTTCTCGTATGTAAAAGCCGTGGTGCTGTCGAGCGATCCCGTCGTAGCGACAGTCACGGGCCTGTACTCAATCACACACGTTTCAAAGTTCAAACCTTCGCAGCTTGCATTCGTCCTGCGTCCTCAGAGTTCACGGTGCCTCACCAGTTTACCTCACCGCGTGTGGCGCCGCGCGCACGAACGCGGCCGCCTCCGCGCGCGAGCCCGGGTGCAGTCGCGCGCTGCAGGGCCCTGCCGTTATGCACGCGGCTGCAGTCCCGGCAGCGCCTGCGCTCGCAGCAGCGGGAGCCAAAAATCCTCGGATCCGAGCACGTCTTCCCACCGCGCAGTTGACCCGGCGGCGCCCCGGTGACCATGCCCACGTCGCCCCACGCCCGCCGCGCGCGCGGGCGATCCGCACTCGCATGCAGAAAAAAAAAACGATGCGCGTTCTATATTCAGTGAGGAGCGTGACAGGCAGTCCGGGCGAGGAGAGGAGAGAGAGAAGATGGTGCGAAGCAAGCGTCGTGTGTGCACAGCCCCAGACGCAGGCGACCGGAGCCACAGACCCATGGGGACAGGAAAAGTTGAATGCGGTATGTAATTGGAATGGAGATGCGCCCGAGGAGAACCAGGGTATGAGCATGGGACATGGTAAAACAACATGCCGAGGCGGCCAGAGCCAAAGCCAGGAGCCAGGACAGAGCAGAAGCAGGAGGGGGCGGCGGCTCGCGCGCGTCCGCGCGGGACGACGCACGAGCGGCGGGGACGGGACACGGCGGTCGCGGGGGCAGTAGATACAGAGCATGTGTGCGGGAAAAAATATGGATACGTGGCGACGACGGGGACCGGAGGGGGCATATGTAGGGAGCAATCGTACGAATCAGGGCACTGTAACATGAAAAATAAGGAAGCGTGGAGGAGAAAAATGGACGATGCGAAGAAGCAGAGACCCGAGGGTATAGACAAGACTATTACTTGGTATACGGTGTACAACGTCCGTCTTGAAGATACCTGTGCGCGACCACTGGGCCGCGGGCGGCCTTAGGGAATAAGTTATCGCCATCGTCGGCGCCGGCAGCGCGCGGCGGGGGCTCGGAGGTGTCGAGGATCGCTGCGACGAGCGAAGGAGGGGACGGGCTGTGCAATGGAGGCGGCGCGGGGAGAAGGCGTCCTGGGCGAGAGAAGGGCGCGGCGGGGCGCCTCGCGGGGAGCGCCGCTGCGGCGGAGTAACCTCGATGCAGAATCCTGAGCATGCGCCACCTCCTCGCCTTCGCGTTCCACCGCTCGGCTGCGCGCGCGGCTTGGCGGTCGGCGGCGCGCGCGGGGCGGGGCGGAGCACGCAGCTGGCCGGGCGACGAGGCGAGATGCGATTTGACCAAATTACATTATCGTACGGTGCGACGAGAGCGGTGTAGGGGGCGGGGGCTGGCGGGGAATCCGAGACTGCCGCAATTATATACAGACAGGCGCGGGGACGGTGTTAAATATGCGGGACGACAAGTAGTGGCGATCGGCGATGATGTACGGAGGAGTGTCAGTGGGCGTCTTGTATCTGCGGGGGAGTGACGACGTTGCAGGGCTATTACGGCCAGGAGACTTGGCGGGCTAGGGTAGGGGGTGTCGTGTGCGGTTTTGTGGGTCGTGAGTGATGGTCGTACAGAGGATAACCTTTGATCAGGGGACGATTACGAGGTCCGGGCGACGGACGTTTTTGGGGCCTGAGGGAAGTGGGAAGTGCAGGATCGTTGATGCAACGCGGCGGCGTGCGTGCGCCGCGCCGCCGGCCTTCTCGGTGCTGAGCGGTTTAGGAGCGGCCGCTCCGCGTCCGGCGCAGGGTGCGTTGAGGCAAGTGCGATTACCCGAGACACCGCGCGCAGTTGCCGCCGGACGCGGGTGACACGTCTCCAAAAAACGCTCGTGAAAAAGAGGCGGCGGCAAGGCGAGATCAATTGCGCTGCGTGGCTCAGGTGCGACCGCCCCAATACGTCATGGACGCCTGGCGTCGCGGCACGCTGACGCGCAGATGCTCGCCGTCGAACTCGGCGCGCACGCACGCCAGGTCGGCGTCGTACCCGAACGAGATGCGCCGCTCGAAATGGCCTGCAGGGCGGTCAGCGGCGGGCGCGGCGGGGTACCCAAGATGAAACGCACCTCCGCCGGGTTCCCACGAGTCCGCGACGATGTGCAAAATCCGTCGCCGCCGCGTCGACAAAGTTCTGACGGGGAAGCGGACATACGTCATCAGCAACGCAAAGTACGTTAATCAAGGAAAGGCAAAACGCGCACATTGAGTCGCGGCCGTAGCCAGGCAGGCGCACGAGCAGCGTGTACTCTGTTGGCCCTGTCTTGATGACGACGTAGCTGTCCTGTGGCGGCGGGGCGTGGCTGAGGAACGACTCGTGCGGTGCACCGGTTTGCGGGGGTGGCGGCGGGGTAAGGACCGTCGGCGGCTGGGGAGGCAGGCCCATCGATATTCCTTCCATAGAGGACGGCGACATGTTCCGTCGCGACTCGGAAAATTCCCGGAGCCAGTCGGGCGGATTTGCCTGAGGGGGAGCCTCTTGGATCATGTACGCTGGACGGCGAGACGAGCTGGCCTGCGGGTATGTGTGAGACGAAGGCGTCGATGCTGTCGGCGGCGGGCCGGCGGACTGGCCGCCTGGTATTGAGCCGGTTGACGAGCCCTGCAGCGACGGCAGTGTATGGTACGGCGTGTCCATGGGCAAGGGGAGGCTGAGCGTCGAGCTCCGACTGGTATTGTCCGGGGGCGGAGCCGCCCTGACAGGTTTAGGCGAGAATATCTGTGCAGAGCTGGGGGTCTCCGGCGTAGACAGCGGGCGGCCGTACAGCTGGACGGGGCTCGCCATGGACCTGCGGTACTGATGGTGCTGATGCCTGTCCGGGGCCCTGCTCTCGGAGGGGCTCGTCCGTGCGGGGGCAGACTGCTGGATCACGATGTCGTCCGAGGTGTCCATGTAGTGCGGCGTCGGCGAGTGCGACTGCGAACGCTGTTGCTCTAGCACGGTCGGCGCAGAGGGACTCGGGGGCCCGCTCGAGAGGTCCGACGGGCCCTGCGTGGGGGAAGAGACCTCGTCTGCGCCGTCGTGGGCGAGGATGCGAGACGAGGACGGCGAGTGTGAGATATTGTGAATCTGCGAGGGCATGTACGGGAGCGGCACTTCGCGAGGGCTGTCAAAGGACGCGGTGCGTTTCGAGTACGAGGTGTTGCGATGCAGGAGAGGCGGTCGCTCAGCCGTCGGGGAGCGTGGGTAGTACTGGGTGTGAAAGTGCTGAAGGAGGGGACGGGTGCGGTGCGAAGGGCCTGGTGGGAGGAGGAAGAGGGGGAAGTCAGTGTCAGATCAGGACAGGACACAGAGACCGACGATCAGATGGTATATGCGCGTGTATAGTGTAGTCGGCTCGGAAGCTCGGAATGAGGTGAATCGACGAGGACATCGGGAGGTCAAATCTGCCTCGTGTATGGGGTTGGGCCGGCTTAGCCGACCCTGGCTTCGAACACCTCCGGGCAGCCATCTATGAACAGCGCTCGCAGAAGAGCTGTGTGAGACGAGGTAATAAAGCCACGGACGGCTAAAGGTAAAAGGAGCCGTCCTCGACGCAGGCACGGACCTGAAGCAGGCGGCGCATGCCCCCGCATTCGTCGCGCAGGGTGTCGATCCCGCTGCGTGTGATTGGCGAACACACGCTCCGCCGGTTGACACCATGATGACTGAGCGATACGAGACAGGCTTGCCTTCCGACACGAGTGCGAGGTCACTTGCGTACTCGCTAGCGTACGCGGCATCACACGACGCGCACACCATCCTTATCGGGCGGGACATGGGGCGGAGGTACTCACTGCTCGGCGTCGATGCGCGGCTCATTCTCTCCAGCATGTTCACGTCCGAGTCGAGGTCCTCGTCGATGAGTACGTCTTCCTGGAGTGCCTTCTGGGCCTCGGGGCGCGCGTCTTCGCGTAGGTGCAGATTTTCGAACGGAGTGGCGAGCGAGGAGGAGTCTGAAGCAGATGTCGAAGAGGTCGAAGTCGAAGAGGTGGAAGAAAACGAAGGCTTGGGCGAGAGCGGGTGGCGGGCGTCGTCGGAGGAGGGTGGGGGCTGCCTTTGAAGAGGCATGGTGGTGGTCGCCTCAGGCTGAGCTATGTAATGGCTCCAGTGGGGCAGCCGGTGCACTAAACGGAGAGATGGAGAGAGAAAGAAATAAGCCGCGCAGGACTGGCCGTCGTCGGTGGGCAGGCGAAGCTCCGGGCCCGCCGCCGCCGCCGGCCGTCGCTGCAGCTAAACAGCTCTCCCTGCCGCCGCCTAGCGGCCAACCTGATCGTTGCCCCGTCCGCGCCTTGCCTCTTCAGGATGATCCGCCCCGATTCTGCGCGGCGACGTCACCGACCCCCGGCCCGCGCGCTATGGCAACCCCGGCGTACGCGCGCTCCGACGCCGGCGCGTGTGCCCTGCCGCCGCCGCGTGCCGCCCGCGCGCGCCTCCGCCGCGCCCGGCCGCAGGCACAGTGCGCCCGTGCCTTGCGGTTGGCCGTGCGCGCCGCCCCTGCTCAGCCCGTGCGCCACAAAGCAGATGCCCCGGTTCAACTCTCGCGAGCGCTGCGCTGCGCCGCCCGGCGCGGCGAGAAGGCCGGGCCAGGCGCCGCTGTGGAGAGCGCGTTTCTCACTCCATGCGCGAAGCACGCCGTTGCCGAGCGTGCGTGTGCCAATCCCGGCCGCCATCTCTCGCACTCCACACATTTTCGGGGGGCACGCTCGCGCCGCGGTCCTGCCGCACCTGCTGGGCTGCGCGCCGCCGCCGCCGCCACTGCCCCGAGAGTGCGCACAGCGCCTTGCGCTGCGCCATGTCCACGTCATGCACGTCGTGGCCGCTGTGGGCCTTGGGTCGCCGCGAGCAGGGGCCTGCAGGCGTGTACGCGGAGCGGGCAGGTGTGCTTCCCTTCTTTCACGTAATGCGCGGCGCGAGTGCTCATAACACCATACTTGGATCTCCAATTCAGGCTAACCGAGCACAATGGGTCGACGACTGCCATAACCAACAGCTTGCAGGGGCCGTCGCTGATGCTGGAGGCTCTGCCTGTGCTCCAGGTGTGCTCCCTACCAGTGCGCACACCGATGCAAGCTCGCTGCAGTGCTGATTGGCTTTGCATGGGCGAGCGTTTGGTTGCTCGATGGCCGACGGAGAGGTTCGGCATCATCGAAGGCTCCAACGCTCTCGCCAAGTTCATCAGCCGTCACCGACAGCTGGCGCACTTGGGTTCGGCTTCGGGGTCACAGAGAAGTCGAGCTACCGACGCTCAGCGCACGCCGCCAGGCATTTGAGTCCGTCCAACTAGCGACAAGTACACCAGCACCTAGGGATCCTTACGACCAAGTGACTCGGAGGTACTTGGACTGCGCTATGAGGCCGGCCTTCTTACAGGTCTCTATAAAGTTAGCTGCCCTCCGCCCGCTGTCACCTTGAACTCTACTTTACTGCTACTAGCTCGGCGCGTCCGCACGCGCATTGCCTCCCTAGTACCTAGGACTCCGTCGCTCCGAGCCCGACGCAAGGACAGCTGAGGAGCCGCGAATAGGACGGCGGAGGAACGAGGGCGCTCATCTGACCGCGGTCATCTGCGCCTGCGCAGCGGTGTCTGGCGCGTCTCATACTAGGGTTCCACCTACCCCCGCGGTCCGATGCGAGGATCACACGCGATCGCAGGGCGTATCCGTCTCCTTGCGCTGCTGGAGGTATTTTTGCAGACAGGGGCCGCAGGCGTGGGACGCGCGCCGCGCGGGTAGCGATAGCGTCGCCGCGGGCACTGGTCGCGGGCCGTCGCGCGTGGCCGTCGCCCGACGGCGAGCGCAAATCCGCTTGGCACCTCGGAACTTGTCAGGTTGCCCTGCATGTGCGGTGAGAACTCGCCATGGGTGTCAGCGCCGTGAAACATGTGCCACGGCGGCGTGGGCGCCTGCGAACCACGACGGCTGCCTAACGCGGGGCGTGGCCGCCAAGGACGCTTCGGACGCGTCGCCTGCATTGCGCCGCCCGGTTTCCTGTTGCTCGCAAGCTCGCCTTGTGTCCGGTGTCGGGACGCGTGGACGGCGATGCGCGCACCACGAGACGCAGGCTCTGATGGAGATGCAGCCTAAATCGCTGCACAGGCCGCGCGGAGCCAGGCGCGGCCAGTCGGGGCCGCCCAAGGGCACTCGCAGCCCGCGGGCCCGTGTCTCATGGACGCGCGAGCACCGGGCTCGGACGCACGCTCTGTTCTCCCAGCAGCCCCCGCCGTCGAGCGTGGCCCCCCTGACGCGCTCGGGGCAGCACACGCGCCACCAGCTCGCTTTTACAAATGGGCGGACGCGCACCCCGGGGGTCATTGCGCCGCGTCTGTGCCTTGCAGCGCGATCGGGGCCCGTCCTGCGCTGATCGGCCGGCGGCAGCCCAGCGACACCCCGCGCGTTCGTTTTCCGTCTCGTTAAATACGCCCTCTGCCTCTGCCCTGCCCCCGTCCCCGTCCCCGCCGCCCGCGCCCGACCCTCTCCTGGCGCGCTCCCTGCCGACTCTGCACACTGTCTACGGCCGCGTGCCACCACATTCGTTTTCCCCGCCGCCCGCCAAGCTTCGCCCCGCCATGCCGCCCCGACGGCGCCTCGCCCCGCTCGCCCTGTTGGCCCTCGCGCTCCCCGCGCTCGCGGACGCCCTCGACGCCCCCGGCCAGCCCGCGCGGCAGAACGCGCCGCTCGGCCAGTACGACATCGTCGGGAACACGCTCGTCAGCGCGCAGCAGGTGCGTGCCCGCCTCTGCGCCCGGCGGCGCGGGTGTATGCGCCCGACGCGTCGCCCGCGCGGCGCGCCTCCAGACGCCGTGATGCTGACCGCCCCCGCAGCTCTTCCTCGGCACGGAGCAGAACCTGTTCGTCATCGACAAGGTCGAGAACAACGCCGCGCAGCTCGACGGGCACCCCGCGTGGGCGTCGCGCTACGCGCTCGCCTCGAACAAGGGCACCGCGATGGACGCTATCACGAACACGTTCTGTGCGGTGCGTCGCGCGCACGCGAGATCGCCCACGAAACTCACGCAGCGCACGACAGGGCGGCGGCGTGCTCGCGAACGGCAGCTGGCTCGTCGTCGGCGGGAACCAGGCCGTGACGACGGGCGGCGACCCCGCGAGCAGCCAAAACGGCGGCGCGGCGCCGTACCACGACCCTGACGGTGGGAAAAGGTACGCCCCCTGCTTCAGAAGCTTAATCTGGTCCTGACTGGCGCGTCTAGCTTGCGGTCCGTGGTTTGTGGCGTCGCTTCGCTGTTTCGGACGCTCATGCTTCTGTTAGGCTGCTCACGCCGTGCGACGACGACAGCTGTCAGTGGGAGCTTGTTGGGCAGATGAGCACGCGGCGGTGGTATGCTTCAGTGTACGTCTGTTTGCTCTGGGCGCGCTTGCTGTGCTTCATACGATTCTGTCCTCAGGGAAACGTTGGACGACGGAAGAGTGATTATCGTAAGTCATCGCCCTTCTATCTGAATACTTGCACTCTAACGATATGGCTCAGATGGGCGGAGACGCCAACGGCGGCTTTGTGAACGACGCTGGACAGACGAATCCGACATATGAGTTCTTTCCAGCTGCTGCCGGCGACCAACCCGTCACGTCTCCGCTGCTGCAACGCACTCTCCCCGCAAACCTCTTCCCCCTCATGTGGGTCCTTCCGTCGGCTCGCCTCTTCGTGCAAGCAAACTTTGGCACGGCAATCCTCGACTACAAGGCCCAACAAGAGTTTCAACTTCCAGACATGCCACATGCTGTGCGCACGTACCCTGCAAGCGGAGGCACTGCAATGCTGCCACTGACGCCGGCGAACAACTGGACGGCGACGATCCTCTTCTGCAGCGGCATGAACGTCTCGCCAAGCGACTGGGACCCGAACGCGGCCTGGCCGACGAAGGCGACGTCCAAGTCCTGCGTGCGCATCACGCCGGACGTGTCGCAGAACTACGAAGAAGACGACGACGTGCCGAGCCCGCGCTCGATGGGCAACATGATTCTGCTCCCCACGGGCAAGATCCTGTACCTCAACGGCGCGCAGACTGGCGTGGCAGGCTACGGCACGGGCTCGAACACCGTCGGCGACTCGTATGCCGACAACCCCGCATTCCAGCCGTGGCTCTACGACCCCGACGCTCCCTCAGGCAAGCGCTGGTCCATGGACGGCCTCTCGCCCAGCACGATCGCGCGCATGTACCACTCGAGTGCGACGCTGCTTCCCGATGGCTCGGTCGCCGTCGCTGGGTCGAGCCCGCACCCTGACGTCGTCCTCACCGGCACGAAGTTCCCCACCGAATACCGCATCGAAATCATCTACCCCTCCTACTACAACACGCGGCGCCCGGAACCGCAGGGCATCCCCGCGTCCATCGGCTACGGCGGCGCGTTCTTCAACCTCACGCTGAGCGCGGCCGACCTCGGGAACGACGTCACGAACCTGAACCGCACGTCCGTCGTGCTCGTGCGCACCGGCTACTCGACACACGCCCTCAACATGCAGCAGCGCATGCTCGTGCTCGAGAACACGTACACCGGCGCCGCAGACGCGTCCGGCACCCTCCACGTCGCGCCCGTCCCGCCGAACCCCGCGCTCTTCCCGCCCGGCCCCGCCCTCCTCTTCGTCGTCGTCGATGGCACGCCCAGCGTCGCCCGCCTCGTCAACGTCGGCAGCGGCGCGATCGGCACGCAGCCCACGCGCCCGCCCGTGCCGCTCCCCGGCAGCCGCGTCCTCGCCGCGGCGGGTTCGAGTTCCAGTTCTGCGCCCGCCGCGGGCGCGACGGGCGACGGCACGAAGGTGCATGCTGCGAGCGCGGCGCCGCGCGCGTGGGGCCTGTCCGGCCTCTGGGCGGCCGTCCTCGCGCCGCTTGCGTTCGCGGGCGTGCTGCTTCCGCTGTGATCTCTGGACATTCCTGGACTTTTTCTCTGGACTTTTTTTGCGTTTCGCGACTCGGACGAGCGCGGTGTGCTGATGGACTTTATGTGTACCCTTGCTGGCCTGCGCGCGCGCGGCCAGGGCTGTATTCCCTGTAACGTATTCCCCTGTACCCTATTCCCCGCTGTACGGCTTCCGTGCGGCACTCCTCCTCTGCGGCATGTACCCATCCTTGTGTGTACCTGCCTTCACTACCCTGGACCTTGTAGCGTACTACCCTTCCTGCACAGTATCGGGACCCACCCGGCGTCGCTCCTTCTGCACGATTAGACTTCTCGGACACTCTCGGACTTAGAGTATGTTATACAAAAGCATTATAGTGGTCGCTTCGGGCTGTATATGGGTGCGAAGATGTAGCATTCCTCGAGTACTGTGATAGCATACATCGCAGATATAGATGACTGGGGAGCACCAGGCTCCCCGCTTGACGTAGTAGCAAAACCGGAGAGCACATCGCGTCCGTTCAGACGATCTCGCCCTCCTCCAGGCCCCGTCCCGTCGGGCACTCAGGGAACAGACACTGCGTGAAGCCGAAGTGCACACATGTCGCAGGCGGCGGCGCGTTACCGAACGGCGTCTGCAGCGGCACAGGCGGCGCGACGGGCAGCGGCAGCGTGCTGGGCATCACGTCGGGCATGCCCTCGAAGAGCATCGCAAAGGACGGCAGCACCGTCTCGGGGAGCTCCGCGTCGGCGGGCAGCACAAGCTCGGGGAGGCCCGCGAGCACCCTGTCGGTGGCCTGCGCCTCGGGGGCGGCGAGCGCCTCGAGCGCGGCCGCGCGCGCGCGCTGGAACGCGGCCTCCTGCGCGGCGCCCCAGCGCTCGCCCTGCGTCCAGCGCGCGCGCGGGTCCTGGCGCACGCACTCCAAGAGCTCGGCCCACTGCTCGGGCGTGGCCTCGAAGGCGCGCGCGCGGCGCAGCACCGCGTTAGAGGGAAGCTTGCGCGCGGGGTGGAAGACGGCGCAGTGCGGCGCGAGCAGCGCGGGCGGCGGCGCGTCGCCGCAGATGAAGAGGCAGAGGCCCTTGTCGGCGGTGTTGATGAGGCCGAGGAGGCGCCGGCACTTGGGCGGCGCGGGCGCGTCAGCGGGGGGTGAGGTGGGCACGGCTGGCGTGGGCATTGTTGAGGGTGGGAGCTGGGTTTGTTGAGGAAAGGAGGGTGGTGAGTTTGGGATGGTATGGGACCGACGGATCTGAGGGGGTCTTTATACGCCTGGTCAGCGAGTGTGGTGGCCCATGGTGGGCCGCAGAGCTGGTGACAAGACCAGTGGCCCGCAGGCGTTCTTTGAGAAGAACGCATGGCTCGTGAGTTGATCTGCCAAAGGCACCGTGCAGTTGCCAAACACGCCCTGAAGATCCTCAACGTAGTGACAAGACAAAGAGAGACAAAGAGCTTGCCACCCACTCATCGTAGAGTCAGCCCTCCAAAGCGAGTGTCAAAGAGCCTGGACATGCTTCTGGGCGTCGTTGCGAGGCGAGGGCCACAAGGGACGAAGCAAGGCGAGGGCGCTTGCGTACTCCTTGCCACGCGTCGGCCAGATTGGGACGAGCCTCTCTTTGTGGCGTGCCTGCGAGGCGCGCCCCTCCAATTCCACTCCCACCGCCGACGCCCATCTTCACAGGCCCCGCCTCTCTCCCCGCGCCCACCTCCTCCTCCTCCTCCTCCTCGCACCCATGGCCGGCTCACCATACCGGCGGCGCCGCGTCGTCTGGGCCGTCATCGCGCTCGCGCTCGGCGGGCTGCTCTACCTCTCAACGCGCACGGACATCGACGTGTGGGCGCTGCCCGCGTACCTCAAGGACCTCGGTCTCTCGCGCTCCTCTTCGCCCGCCCGTCTCGTCGCTGACGCCAAGGCGGACGCAGGGCGCCCGCGCGCACAGGAGATCCACGGCCTCCTGCACTTCGTCACCGCGCACCCGGACCGCACGTTCAACGAGGACGAGGGCGCGATCGCCGTCGCGGGCCTCGGGCCCGTGACCGTCGACGCGCAGGCGCAGGTGGACATGCGCGTGTACGCGCCCGACGGCGACGCGGACTGGGCTGCGCACGTGCAGGCCCTCAAGACGCAGCACCCGCTCGTCGTGTTCAGCAAGTCATATTGCCCGTACGTATGCCAGTCCCTACATCGTGTACGGAAAACAACGGTCGCTTTGCAGGTACTCGAAGCGAGCCAAAGCCCTGCTTGCGTCCTACAACCTGAAGCCTGCTCCCACGGTCGTGGAGCTTGACCTGCGCGCCGACGGGCCGATCATTCAGGGCATCTTGGGCAGGCTCACAGGTCGCCGGACCGTACCCAATGTTATCCTACAGGTGCGCTTCGCCCTCCATCTGATCCTCCTCATCTTGAGCCTCTTTCTACAGGGCGAGTCCATCGGCGGCTCGGACGACATTATGGCGCTGCACGAGGAGGGCGAGTTGATGCCTCTGCTGCAAAAGGCGGGATATGCGATTGGAGGAGCGTGATGTCCTGTGCGTTCCCTATGTCAAGATCGTTGTACTTGTATATGGATGGTCGTAGGCTGCTGCGTCGTCTCGTGTTGTGCTCGCGTCTCTCCAGATAGCTTGGATCTCGAGGTTATGCTATGCGCTCGTTCCCCCGGAATATTACATGCCCGACATTACGCTCAAACAGAGGTGGTATCCGGGGCGCTGGTCTACGCTTGCGCCGCGACTTGCTGGATGGCTTCTGAGAGACAGATGATACACCTTCTGGAGCATCAACAGGCATAGCGTCCGCAGCTGTAGGTTGTACTTCTGCTGCCGCTGCGGGCGCCGCTGCGTCGGGGGCGGCAGACTCGTCGACGAGCGGCGGCGCAGGGAACCGCCGCTGCGTGCCACAGCTCGCACACGTATGCGTAATCAAGTTCCCATGATTCGCCGACGCTTTACCAACATCAGCCCCCGCGCACCCCGAAAGCACACAGCAAACGCACGATTGACCCGCACATGCGCCGTGCGCCCCGGCTCGAGCACGATGTCGCAGCCCTTGCACAGCGTGCGCTTCACGCTCGGATCCCTGCGCCGCGTCAGCACGTCCCGCTCCGTACTCTGAAGGCACAAGCGAGCACGCACATCCGCACGTTCGTCTTCTGCCCGATCGCGCGCATGTTGCGCACGTACGTCCGCGCGAGCTCGGCGGGCGCCGTGCCGTGCCGCGCGCGGGTGCGCTCGCGCGCCGCGTGCCGGCGCGCCGCGCCGTGCAGCGTGTCGGGGAGCGGGGCGTGCGTGGGCGGCGGTGGCGGCGCGGCGTGCGCGCCGAGCAGGCGGCTCGCCTGGTAGAGGAAGTTGAGGCGCTGCAGGACGTCGCGGTGCGGCACGCTGTGTGGGTTTGGGGGGTCGTCTTTGGGCTTCTTTGCCATGGGCGGTGGGGAGGCGAGGCGAGGGTGGGTGGAGAGGGCCGTGAGAGGCTGAGGGTGGACGAGTGGGCGGGCGGTCGTGGTGGTCAGGAGCAGAGTGTGGAGGCGCGACGCCACAGGTCGCGGCGGAGCGCTCATGCTCATATCCTGAGTCTTTGAGATCAGGTGCAGGCGCAGGAAGGCGTCCTCCAGCTCTCTTTTCTAGTGCATCCAATCCTTGGCTTATGTTACTTACCGCACGTCAGCGCGGTCTCTACGGACGCCTTGCTGAATAGAGGGAAAGAGGCTGGTCCGAGCAGGCGGTGGACAACATGCCAGTGAGCTCAACTTAGTACAGTTTACCCAACCATATATAATCACCTCATAGTAGGACAACTATCCCTGCATGCAGACTCGTCGACCCGTAGATTTGTATAGAGTTCACTGAGTCAATTCTAATGGCAGCCGAAACAAACTACATCTCGCCTAGTAGCGTTGCGTGCCCGCTGGAATGAGACTCGCGAAGTATTAATGTGGGTCATGGATGATATCGAAGTGGTGGTTGAGATTGAGCTCAGCATCGAGATGGAGGAATCAATCGACGGGGCGGTTCACGAAGACGAGGTCGACATTCTCGCAGTCGTCGGTAGCGCCATACCGATTCCAAGCGATCTAGACCACCTTGAATTAGACACGAGGCACGCTGGGTAAGACCTTGGAAGCACTTACATGCTGGTCAGCGCCACACAGCTGAAATGAGCGCACTGCGTTGGAAGGGCCATACTGGACGATGCCGCCTTGCAACCTGAATGGGCCCGGGGAGGCGCAGTCACTCGGCCTCGACATTGCGAAGGTAAGGTTGCCGGAAATATATCCGCATGCACCGTCGAAGCTGGGGAAGACCATGAACGCGGCGGATTCCGTACCCGCCGCGTCAGTAGGGCCAAAGAGCACGTCGCCCTCGAAGGAGAAGAGGCTGCCGGGGCCCGACGTGAGGGTCGCGGGGGTGCCGTCGATCGGCGCGAACACGCTCTGCACGTGGAAAGAAACAGTCAGCGGGAGCCGTAGAGGACTTGAACGAACACGCACGCCCAGGGGAACAGGATCACCACGCCTGTACACTGCGAGCGGGGCGGGCGGAGCACCCGCCTGCCGCTTTGCTGGCAGCTCGCCGCCGAGCGCGACGCTGAACAGGAGGAGGACGGCGAGGATGGTCTTCATGGTGCGTGGGTGCGACTTTGCCCGAGACGTGAGCTGGGGGGGGGGGGGGGGGAGCCACGGCTGGCTGCTTATAAGTCTGGGCCGAGCGGTAATGAACGCTGTAATGTGTCGCTTGTCGATGTGGAACCATGGAAGTGTGTCGTCTTCAGAGCTCTTGCTCGGGTCATGCATTCGCGCACGCTTGTTCGAGACTGGCAATTCTTGCCACCGCGACTGAGAAGTGTCCCGTTTGGATATCACGGCGCGCGACGGGTCCGCAGATCCTTCATGCGAAACGTCAGGTAGTGTTGATGCTCTATGTGAAGCTAGTTTTGCCATCGTCTGAAGCGAGTACTCACCAACGTGGCACGCCGCGGCGCCGTACACTGCCCGCGGTAGGCAAGCCCACAAGCAGAGGGCCGATGAGAGTGGGATGTTCTGCCAACGTGGGTCAACGTCACAACGCTTCGATACCAGTGCATATGCCGAACGATGTTGACGTCGATGGGAATGCCAGCACATACAAGGTTGGCTTCGAAGTAGACTCGCTTGCCTAGCGTGTCCGGTCAATGCGGACTACAACGCCTATGTATTCCTTGGTTTCGAAGAAAACGGCGTGTAGGACGAGCTTAGATATATATAAAAAGGCAGTTAGCACCTCACGGCTGCGAACAATAGGGAGGAAACCTGTAGTGCAGACAAGTCTATATCAATGTACTCGCTGGCTGCAACGGAACCGATCCTGGCGCCGTTCTTCCCTGCGCGGTACCGGGTCATCATGCGTCTCTGCCTGTCTGATAATTTAGCGCAGCTCGGTATCAACCAAGGAGTGTAGTTACGACGCTGGAACTCACCGCATGAGTCTGCAGATGGCGGGTCAAGAGGTCAGAACCAGACGACACCGACACCTGCCATGAATTCCACCGATGAAAAAAGTCTCTAGAGCTCCCGATACCCCGACTAGTAGTATAGGCGTGTCCTGCAAAGCAACAGCCATGTGTTATATCCAGAGTACGATGGAAGTAGAACGAAAGCAAGCTTTGGTCATCGACAGAGACCAGCTGGGGTCCTCCTGAACGCGCGCCTCAGGACCTCGGGCACCGCGCGACGAGTTCCCTCCAGCCTCTCGCGCGGCAAATCTCAGCCAACGCTCGTCATCTCGATGTCTCTGCACCGGAGAGAGACCAAATATCAGCTCAAATTCGAGATTTCAACGCTACAGTGACGCGCAATGGCGGCAAGCGAGCTGCGTACTGGCATCGTCGCGGCGAAATGACGGCCTTGGGTCGTCGTCGCCGTCAAGATCCAGGCAACCTGTATATTACATGACCTCACCGTGCTTCACAGCTGCCATAGAGCTTGTGGAGCTAATACCGAGGTATGGTCTACATCTCTACCAGCTTGATAAACTTGTAATCTCACATGACAGGCTCCCAACCTCGTGTTGTTCATCTGTCGCGGTCAACGCGGCGAATTAGGATGAACCATTTAATTTCGCGCATTCCCAGGTCTGCCTGTCGCTACGGCATGCGTTTGAAATTTGCTTCTGCGCGCAGGGCTCAGGATGTCATGCGTGCATGGGCGACGTGCTGCGCAGACGTAGCCAGACCTGCCGAGGTCGCTGTCGCACGTCTATAGCCTTTTTGACGGCGTACCCGCTTTGCAAGGCCTTTGTGGCGCTGCACTATGCCCTCTGCGGACGCTGTCGGGATCGATCTGAGCTACTCTGGCACCTCTCCAGCTGGCTCAAGCCTTCGTATCTCTATCTCTGGGCGCCTCGAACGTTCCCACCGACGACGCCCATCTGAGCGACGTGTCTCGGTGGTACTTGTCAAGGAGCTCCACTCGCCCGTGGCTCGCCAGGTACGCCTGCCATGCGCCTGCCATATCCTGGGCATCTCAGCCAACCACAGCTCATTGTGACGCCCGCAGGTACGCCTCGCCGTGAGCGCAAGCACTCGAAAACATACCGCGCAACTGTGGAGCCCGTCACCTCTGTCCCTGGCACATGCGTGCGCAACGCTTGGCCCGCGGAAATGCGGGTCTGCTGGAAGTGCACCTCTCCACATCGAGGCATATTGCTTTTTGGTCGTGCCGTATAAAAGGTGGGCACACCGCGACGGGGGCCCTCAGCAAACAGCTCTCGCCTCCCGCGTACTCAGCTCTTGCAAACCTCCAAGATGTTCTCTAAGCTCGCCGTCTTCGCCACGCTCGCCCTCCCCCTTCTTGCGGTCGCCACACCTGCTGCGCGCGTCGCTGCCAGGAACACTGCGCCGTCGACCCCGACCACCGCCTGCTGCTCCAGCACCGAGCCCGTAAGTGGCCTGCATTCATGTCATACGCAGCAACTGATCCGCTCTTTGGGTCTTAGGCCAACTCCGCGTCTGGTGCGGCTCTCTTGGGCCTGCTCGGCATCGTCCTGCAGGACGTCGACGTCCTCCTCGCGCTCGACTGCAGCCCCATCAGCGTCGTCGGCGTTGGCTCGGGCTCCGAGTGCAGCGGCACCACCGTCTCCTGCTCGAACGGCGTCGTCGTAAGTGCTCTTCACTCTGCTGAGACAATGCAACTCACTCGCTTTCCAGGGAGGCATCGGTATCGGCTGCGTTCCCGTCACCGTCTGAGGCGACGGCGTCGCCGTTCTCAAGCACTGATGCCAAGATCGCGACGAGAGGACGAATGTGCGCAGCAGGTGTTTTGTGAAATGTTACGTACTGTATGAGTGTTTGGATACGAAAAGTGGAAGAAACACCCCGAGTGTGAGACCTAAGTTTGGCCGACCCTCGCCACCCGTAAGTGTTCATTTGCATGGCCCATAATGACACTATAATATGGCTCTTGACCATCCGCTTATGAGATGACCGTATCCACGCATCTTCCAACCAGAATTGGATGCAGTTGCTAGCGCGTCCTGAGCCCTGAGGCTTGCCATTTTTTTCAGCTGGACAGACAAGATTCCATGCATCAAACAATCTATATAATCGCAGAAGTGACATGAAGATTCATCTGAGATTTAGTCTAGACGAGCTCTAAGCCCGGCGTTTCTACAAAATTAGGTAAACGTTAGCGTGGCCGTAAAGAAAGCATATATCCACTCTACTGACCGCTCTGCTGACCGCTCAGAGCCCAGCGCTCTCGCTCGCAGCAGGAGGCTGGGATGAGGTGGGCGCCAAGTCGCTGGAGGCCGGGACCGGGATCGGGATGGAGCTTGGAGCGATGGACTGAGTGGACGAAAAGTCTGTCGAGGCCGGGATGGGCGCACTCGAGGGGGCAACCGAGGTCGGCGCCTCGAAGACGAGCGTGACGTCCGTGCAGCCGCTGGGCGAGGTGCCATAGGCGTTCCAGGCGATCTAGACGGCAGCGATGACACACGGGTCTCCCAGCATGCACCGCGGGTGTATACGCACATGCTGGTCTGGGTCGCAGACCTGAAACGAGCTGAAGTCCCGGATGAGAGTGGGCGTGTATTGGACGACTCCGTTCAGGGCGCTGAACGGACCCGACGAGGCACACTTGTTCGAGTTTGACGCGGAGAAGGTGAGCTTGCCGGAGAGGTACTCGCAGCCTGCGAAGCCGTGGGGGAAGGCAATGAAGGCGTGGGAGCCCTCTCCGCCTGTACCATCGACGGGGCCCTTCAGTTTGCTACCCTCGACGTAGAACAGGTCACCGTTGCCGGTGGTGACGGTGGCAGCAGAGCCTCCGCTCCCCGCAAGAACGCTCTGCGCGAGAGCGTGTCAGTTTTGGTCTACATAACAACGTCACGAAGAAGCACGCACACCAAGGCGGAGGCCATCGCTGCCATCGCTGTAGACGGCCAGCATGGTAGGGTCAGTCGGCGACTGTCGCCTCGCAGGGACCGCGCCGCCGAGCGCGACGCTGCACAGGAGAAAGCTGGCGAGGATAGTCTGCATGGTGGGATGTGTAAGTCGATGTTGACGACAGGAGCTGGGCTATCGGTCAGCCAGCAGGAGCCCTCACCTTATATACATCGGCTGGATGGGATTCAGAGTCGAGTGTCATCGCTGTTCGCTACGAGGATCGGTTAGTGGAGTCCTCAGAAATGCTGCGGGACTCAAACTTACGCGATATTGTGGCTGCGAAGCCCCGTTTTGACCAGCAGCCTCCCACATGTCACGGTGCAAGACTCGTGTCTGCGCACGCTTGTTTTGTGCTGAAAATTGGGACGGGACAGCGGATTTGTTGGGGTCCCATATAAAGTGGTACGCATCACTTGGATTAGAGCCGCTGTTCCCCTAAAATCCACACTCACTGTGCATCAGGGCGAAGACCGTGTTATGCCCGCAGCATGGCCGCCTTGGAGAGCCTGATGTTGAATGTCAAGCGTATGCAAGCAACAATACCGCTATGGCTTCCATCCACAGGGGAGCTCTCATAGAATGGAACTACCCCATGCTAGTGTTCACAGTTCTAAGGGATCCGATAATCAGACTCATTTCTCGAAATGCTCAATAGAGCTCACCGTCTTACTGGCAGGATATGCATGGAAGAGTGCCAAGATGAGCATGGGTCAAAACAGGCGGCCACAGTTTTGTCTGCGGCAGAGTCACGCAAGAGCAATTTGAGTACATTCACGGCTCTAATTCCAAACAACACGATAGCAAATACAAAGCTGGTGAACATCGCGTTCAGTCCTCTAGCTTATAACGGATGTCCGAGAGACTCACCAATATGGAACACAGGTAAAAGAGACTCCAGTCGCAAATAAGCCTAGTCGTCGAAACTACTCGCTTTCTTCCTTCCCCGACCCCGCGCACCTCCGCCTCTTCGCCCGCGCTTCGAAGCTCGCGACGGAGCCGATGTCGCAGACCGCTTAATGCCGCGCATGCCCCCGCCGTTTGGGCAAGCTGAACAAGATGGGTACTCCGTCACATCAGACGATCATCAAAGCTCATGACGTACATACCGTTGCTGAAGTGGCCGAGCTGCCCGCATTTGAAGCATTCGTTTCCAGTACTTCCACCAGTCAGCCCGCCTCCGGGACACGCTGTTACACGGACACGTCAGTGAAACAGGATTACCCACTGTCGCCACGAGCTTACCATTACTGAAGTGCCCGACCTGCCCACACTTGAAGCATGCGTTCGAGCCAGACGCACCACCCGCAGCGGTACCGAAGTTCCTCGCCCCGCCGCCGCCGCCGCCAGCGCTTGGACATGCGCTCGCCCAGTGCCCACGTTGCCCACACTTGAAGCACTCGCCGTCGCCACCGCCCCCACCGCCACCTCCGCCGCCGCCGAAACTTGGGCCCGAAGCAGCAGGCCCCCGCGGCGGCTCGTCCGCCCACTCGAAGAAGCCACACTGCTCGCCCTGGCGGTTCACGCACGTCCAGAACTTGCGCCCCTGGTTCGGCCCCTCCTTCTGTACCTCGCGCTGCACGGCCGGCTGCGGGCAATTGCACTGCCGCTCGCCTCCATCCGCACCCGCGGCGCCCATGAACGAGGGACCCATGTACGACGGGCCCGCGGAGGATGGTGGCGGACGGGCGTTGCTTGGAGGCGCTACCCGCGAGGGACCTGCGGTGGGCGCGTCGGCCCACGCAAAAAAGTTGCACGCGTCGTTGCTGCCGCACTTGTGAAACTGGCGGCCCTTGTTCGGGCCGTCTTTCACGACGGTGCGCGTGATCGCGGGCGTGCCACACTCGCAGTTCGGCTCCCCGTCGGCAGCGGCAGATGTCGAAGCTGGTGGACGGGGCGGCGGGCGAAGCGGTGCCGCGCGAGAAGATGGAGCAGGAGCTGACGCTTTCCGCGTTCTACTGCGGGACGCTGGCGCTGGCGCTGGCGGTGGGTCGTTGTCAAAGACTGGAAGGACCGTGTCACTGGTCGTGTACATGCAGACTTGGCGGCTGTGCACTCACAGTCATCGTCGTCGTCGTTTGGGGGTGGCGGAGGTGGAGGGGCTGCTCGTGCTCCGCGACCTCGTCTCGATGCTGCTGCACCTCGGGTTGAAGTCGCTCCTCGTCCGCCGCGCCCTCCTCTACCACCCCTTCCGCCGCGCCCACCACCGCCTGCGCCTCCGTCATCGCCGCCGCCGCCTCCACCTCCACCACCACCACCACCGTTGTTAAGATCCAGAAAGTCAGCCTCGTAGTCGATGCCCCGACCCTGTAATCGATTGCCGACGTTCTACATGCGGGTGTCAGACAGGAGATCCTCATAGTTACAGACCAGGCTCACGGTAATGACACGGTTGATGTCTCTCTTAATCTTCATGTACATCTCCTTGTATAGCTCGACATTCTCCGTGAGCATCTCTGTCTTCGTCTTCTGCCCTTCGCAAATCTGGACCATCTGTCGCTCTGTCTGCAGGAAGGACATGCATAAAATCAGGCAAAGTGGCTGCATCTCGAGTGGAACTGACTTGCCTCTCTGCGCATCTCCGGTCGACTCAGACTACGGTCGAAGCCGATTTCGTTGTAGCCCTCTACAAGGCCGATACCGAGCGTCGACGGGACGAGGTACTTGGTCGCTCCCTGCATGCGCTCGATGACGTACTTGCGGTCAATAATAGTTTGTATGTGCTGCGCGATTGTCGCGTCGGTGCCTGTCCGTCGTCTGTCAGACGTACTCGCATGCGCCACTAGACGGTAGACACACCGATCCCATTCTTGTCCATGAGAGTCACCAGATCCGCTTCTGTGAGGAGGCTCGGCCGACTCGTCTGGCCCTCTTTGAGCTCGCACACGCTGGGCATGAACTCCTCGCCCTCTGCAAAGTTGGGGAGCTCCTTGTCCGACCACTTGTCGTACGGAAACACGTCGAGATAGTTGCGCTCGCGCACAGTCAGACCTGTAGGGATAGTTCAGTTCTATACACAGCACCAGACGTGCAGTGACCACGCACCGGTCGCGCTGAATTCCTCGCCACCGCACACGACGTCAACAGTAGTCTCCCATCCAAGCGCGTCTTTCGAACAGGACGCCAGGAATCGGCGAGTGATATACTCGTATACGCGCTTCTCGTCTCCTGCCAGGTTGCCGGCGTGTGCAGTGGGGTGAATGGGCGGATGCGCCTTGTCGTTCTTCTTCCCGCGCCGTGGGGGCGTGAACTCGCCATTCTGGAGACTGAAATCCACGTGAGTACGCGCATACATCCACAGCAAACTTGGACGTACGACGTAGCGAACTGGCCCCATGCAGGATCGACGGTCTGCTTCTGGATGAGAGTCATGAAGTCGAACTGCGGGTCGAACTGGTCTGTTTCTGTGCGCGGGTACGACAGAAATCCTTGCTGATACAAATGTTCGGCAATCTATGCGCATATAGTCAGCAACGCGAGCCTCTGACGGCTCAGAAACCCCATACTTACATCGAGCACTTTCTTTGGCGAAATCTTCAGCAATCGCGATCCAGCTTTCTGTAGGTCGACCGTAGTGAGCGGCAAGGGCTTCCTATAAGTGCAGATTAGGATAGAGCCAATGATTTATCAAAATTCGGGCCTACCATTTCTTCGTGTTCTTGTTCACCACCTTCGTAACTCTCGCCGTCGGGTTATCCAGCACATGCTCGTATATCCCAAGCGCGACGTCGAAGTCGAACAAATGCCCTCTGCGCCATGTAAACGGCGTTTCCGATTCATCGCCCGTATCTTCGTCCACCCGAGTGAGAGCGAGATAGATGTACCAGAAGTCCTCGGGGACGAACGACTTCACTTGGTTGTAGCGCGAGACCACGAAGCCGAGAGTGGGAAACTGGCAGGGTCCTGTTGCCCTCGCCCTGTAAGCAGTCAGGACAGAGGTAGGGCAGCCCAAACGTCACTTGCCGTAGGATATCACGTCCTTGAGCTGGTCGAATCGTTGCTGGAGTTGTAGAGTCTGGAAGCGCGTGAACGCTGCTCCGATGCGCAGGTCGAGCAGAGTCCGGGCTTCGACAGCGTTTGACTGTGCCATGTCGAGGTTAACAGGATGTTGCGCGGCATTATGTATCTGTCTGCAGCGTCTCATGTAGCATCAGTCGCCGCGCGGGGATGTTCACACTCACTGAGCTATAATTGCGCTGAACCTCGCCCTCCGCACTGTGATCCCCGCCTTGGCCTTTCTGCAGACGTTTGCTATCTCGGCTCCAATGTTCTCCCCCTCCCTGTCGCAATCGGTCCATATCATCAGCATGTTCGCGCGCCGGGCCTCGACCTCGAGATTCCTCGCAATGCCCTGAGAGCCTTCTTTCGTCTGTGTAACGATGGGCGCATCGAAGAGGACGAAGGGGTCGCATGACTGCCACTTGCTGTACTGCTGTTCAAATTCGTGTTCCATGAGGTGACCGGTGACGGAAGTGACAGTGAACTGGGAGTTGGTCTGGGGATAGTTGAAGTCATAGTTCTTGATGTATTTGTTGGGGCTTGGACGCTACGTGAAAGGAGTTGAGACGCGTCACAAAGCACAGTTATCGTCATCGTACAGTATTAAATTGACCTCCGGAGAGTATCTGGGTGATAGACTTGGCTATGGAGGGCTTTTCCGCGACGCAGAGCACCCTCATTAGGTGGCGAACGAGCGTCAGCTGCGCAGGACAAGAAGGTCTGAGAATCGCTTCAGAAAGCTAAGAGGTGGGTTCAAAAGCTTGGCTTACGCGCTGCGGTATACAGAGAAAGGGTGGAGGGGAGAGTGAACAAGTCAGGACATGGCGAGGGACAAGTGCCCGTTCCCCGCTCGCGGGACGCGGTCGCGTCCAAATTCGCGTGGCATCCACGTGAACAATAGCTTCCGCTTAGCGCCAGCTGCAGCACCAGAGCCGTCAGTCAACCTTTCGTCTTGGGGCTTGTAACCCATGACCATGTGGTAGCAGGGCGGGTCAGGCTGCGAAAGAGGCCTCTTTCGATATGATTTTCTCCCAGACACTCCCTCTGGAGCAAATGCCACGGAGCACGCTGCGCCAAGATGCCCGTAGGAGTCTGTGCGATGGAAGGTCATAGCGTATTAGCGTCGCCGGACAGCAGGATAGTTCATACAAGAGGTTACTTCGCTACGCTCCGTATGAGGGCCTGCAGGCGGCAGCAGTACATGTGCGAGCACGAAAGGCCACATGAGAGGCGCGGGTCGGGGAATGCCCGTTGCAGCGGCAACGTTCCGAGCCGATCGAGGTTGTACTACGGTGCTGAAAGGAGAAGGCAGGGCTAGGCACGGCATAACGAGGATGCGGCAGCACACATGAACGGTCAGCACCGAGAGGCAGAGAGCAGGCGACTAGCGGAAGCAAAATCGTGGGAAGACAGTCGAAAACGTATAAAAGGAGCGGAGTGGGGGTCAAGGGCGTGGAGTGGGGGTAAGGGACGATAATAAACGCAGTCGAAAACGTATAAAAGGAGCGGAGTGGGGGTCAAGGGCGTGGAGTAAGGGTAAGGGACGATAACAAACGCATTACTTACTTTCGAGGGATGTGCGTAATAGTATGAAGAATTCCAATCGTCCCGCGATATACATAATTACACGATTCACAGGGGTCCTGTCGCACACTGCCCACTAGGCGAACCACCATGAGTCAAGCTTCGAGCCGCGAATACTGTTCAAAGGCGGCTCTGCATCTTCTTCAAAGTCTCCGCGAGCTCCTCTCGCGGAACCTCGACGCGGGGCCAGACATCTTCCGAGAGAAGGAGACCTTTCTCCGTGTTTGGCTTTGGAATGACGTGGAAGTGGACGTGGTCGACGTGCTACACTAGTTATCAGAGATGCTCCTCCCCTCTCAGCTGCACGAACGCACCTGGAAGGCCATCTTGCCGTTGTTCTGCAGGACGTTGAACTGCTCGGCGCCGGTAGCCTGCGCGACCTTCTTCAGCACCGGACCGATGTCCGCGAGGTACTCGTTGGGCATGTCCATGATGGTGCGCGCATGGCCTGCGAGGCGTTGTCAATGATCTTCCATAGACGCAAGCAAGACGGCGTTAAGGACGTACACTTCGGTATGACCTGTGTATGGCCTTCCGAGACAGGACCAATGTCGAGAAAGGCGAGTCTAGCAGGGTACCGCCACAGTCATTACTGCGCCTCGCGTGAAGTATGGACAAGCGTACGTCTTCTCTGTCTCGTACACCTTCATGCAAGGAATCTTTCCTGCTCTTCATTGTGAGCACTGCGGCGGTACACCCAAGTCTTTGAGTGTCATACCTGCCACGATCAAGCAGAAGATGCAGCTGCAATACACGATGGTCAGGGCCGGCGCCGCATACACACATGCGAACCATGGACGCACTTGGGGTCAGACTCAGCCATCTCTTCTTAGGTTGTCCGTGCTCGACGGTCGGAGGGTAACCTGGAGAGGAGCAGAAGGAGGATGCGCCGCATCGTACGCTGTAAGCGGGCGACAATCACGTCCGTCGGGATGCCGTGTGAAACAAACTGGCCTTGCCCAGCCAAGTCGCGTCTTGACTTTCGTTTCATATGCTGCGCCCGCGATCTTGAGTAAGAGATGGACGTGGCGACTAGAGGAAGTTCGGCACACGCTAGGGCTGCGTGAGTCCGCAGTGCGCACGCGGCGCGCCGCGCGCGCAAGCGTGACCTTGTGGTCGAGTAAAAAGACAAAAAATGAGTCGGCCCAGGATCGAACTGAGGACCTTCTGTGTGTTAGACAGATGCGATAACCAACTACGCCACCGACCCATGTATACCGGACGGAAATGAATAATCCTCAGGCGTAATTGCTCCGCGTAACAAACAGCCACGCGTCGCAGAGTTGTCCATTCTCGACAACGCATTTCGACTCGTGCCCTAGTCTACATTCATCAGAAATATTCAGCCGTGTGAGAGTGATGCGGCTCCGACTCGGTCAGACCCGAGCTGTCGATGAGATAAGTATAATAACCTTCATTGCGATATACTTACAAGATGGCCGAATACATACAGCATCACGTACAGTAACAGGTTACAGAGAAAGACACGCCACGAATACATCATCACTTCCTCGCCTTCTTGCGCGAGCCTGCACCGCTTCCGCGGGCACTCGTCGACGCGGCGGTAGAGGGTCCGGCCCCAGGAGTCGCCCGGTCGTCGGCCCGAGACCTCTTGAGCGGCGTCCCAGACCTTCTGCCTTGCTCCGCGATGAACTGTGCCAGCGAGACGACCTGGATGCTGAAGTCGGTTTGATACGCCGCCGTGAATGCCTTTTTGAGCTCTGCTGAGAAGACATCGTAAGTCGGGTCCGCCACATTGCGATCAATCGCAGCCACGTTGCGCTCTGCGAGTTTGTAGCAACCGAGCAAGGAAAGTCGTATGTTTTCGAGAGACAGGATGATGTCTCCCCGTAGATAGGGATGTAGGTTTCGTCCCTGTATGAGCAGAGTGTTGTCCTTCTCGAGCAGCGCGGTACGGTCGCTCGTGGACAGGTTGTGAAATACCTTGCGGCTGTGTGCGCGTTGGCGTGGAAGACGCGCATCCCGCTCGTCCTCGGGCTCCAGGTCCGCCTTCGGAATGTTCTTGCCGGGTTCCGGGACGAGAATGGCATGCTTGTCGAAAACAAAGAGGGCACAGAGCCACCACAAGGACTCCATGTCGTGCAAAGGGTTGTAGCGCCATGGCCCTGAAACGACGATAGCATCCTCAAGCATGCGCTTCTTGTCGTGACTGGACACACTGCGATTGCCTCGGGTTCTCTCCGACCCTAAGTCAAGGAGTCTGTTGGCGGGCTTCGAGGTGCTTGCCAGTGGTTCGGATTCAGCTGTGTCCAACTTGCTGGGAACGAAACGATAACCTCGTTCAGCAACTTCAACGGACATGAACGCGTCGGTGCCCTAAGACAAGCAGGCATCAGTGACATAAAACACGTACACCGTGAGGAATTAAACTCACGGTTCGGATGTCATGCGCAGCGGAGACCTGATCGGTTGGATCGCATTTCTTCGCGTACTCGAAATCTGCAAGCTTTACGGTAGCCGATTTTTTTGGGTCATCAGAGCGAAGGATGAGAATGTTTCCGGCAGAAATGTCGCGATGAACCCATCCTGCGGAGTGGACGATGCTCAAGACTGTGAAGAGGAGTTGTAGTCAGAAAAGGGAGTATCGCAGATGTCAAACGTGACGTACCAAGAGCTGCGGCGCGTATGGCCCAGAGTGCTTCAGAGAGGTCCTTGACAGCGTTGAGAGTGACGCAGACTTCCTCGTAGACGATGCGGTGGTGTGCCTTTAGGGAGTACTGCTCGGCGCGATGCTCGGCAATAGAGTGCAGGTCGTAGACGTTGCGGTGATAGTTCTTCACTTCTGAATTGAGCTGCCGGATGGTGGCAGCTTTCCGGTCCACGGCCTTCGCGTCCTCGTCCACTTGCGGGATGGCGAACATGCGAAGCCGCGTGCCAGTGGGATCAGTTGGGTCGGTTTCCAACTCGAAAGTGGTCGTGAGATCTCGTTCGGTGCCGATGAAGACGTCCCCAGAGGCCAGCACGTGCAGTGTGTGGTTCGCGAGCGCAGCCCTCGATTCCTCGTCAGGCACGTCCGCTATGATCCGCTGGACAACATCGGCCTCGCGGGGTCTGTCGTCGTCGATCCAATTGTCCCTGATCACGACGTCGGATCCAGTGAGCTCTCCATCTGCTAGTAGCTTTGCCTTCCAAGCCCTCGTTGCTCGGCCGCGAAGGTTGAAGGTTCCGACGTTGGAAAGGAGCTCCGAGGTTTGATATACGAGGTCTTGGCCCGTCTTCGCGTCGTGCACGGTGATTTTGTACTGGGTCTCCCCGTTGACCTTGATGCGCTCCATGGTCGGATCCCATCCGAGTTCGGTCTCGGAACAGTACATGAGTGCGACAAAGAAGCGCACGAGGTACTCCGGTTCCTTTACACGCACGGTGAGTGGGATGCGTTACGGAAGAATAAATCAGCTACGTACCGTGAACCAGTGAAAGGGTTCCGACACCGCGTATGTCGAGCGATTGCAAAACCAAAGGCGCATGACACAATCCTCGATAGTGAAAGAGTACGCGAATCTGCGACGAGGATCATCGCGCATAATTTGGTGCATGCTCCACATTGTCTTTTCCACATCCTGCATTAAGTTGCCAGCATTAACTCGAGAGCGACGGGTGAGATTAAACAGAAGAGACTCACGTCGTTCAGTGTCTTAATGCTAGACACGAGCTTGAACTCTCCACAGGCCGCAGTATCGTTCCAGAGCAGTCCGTTGGCGTTATCGCCGTCCAGAAGGAAGATCCCGTCCGGTTTCGATGAGCTCTTCCTGTGCGTATGCTCGGGAGTCTTGCCTGGTTCGGCAACAAGTCGTGTAGTCCGCCCCTCGTTCGCCTCCGTCAGGCCGCAGACCGCGCGATAAGCTTCAGCTATGGCGTCCGCGACATCAGGAAGGCTGCTGAAGGTATCGTCCTCATTGTACGTCGATTTTCGAGGCCCGTCTTCAGGGAATGCGGTCCACTCTGCGTCGGTGATGGAGTAGTGGCCTTCATTGTCTAGATGTTCGATGATTTTCTCAGCGAGGTCTTTGATGGTGAGCGTCGAGCCCGGCGCGCGGGCCGGGAGGAGTTTGTCGAAGAAGTGTTCGACACCGATCTCGGGCACAGCCCAGCCGGCGTCGTCGGCCGCCCCGTAGCGACCGCGCCTTATGTCGCCAGACGCGTCTTCGAACTTGCCCCCAGTGGGCTTCGAGGGCGATTCGTACGAGATCAGAGGGTTCGACATGGTAGGGGAGCACTCGGCGTACCGAGAATGAGCGGGCTACATGGTCCAGCATGGCCTTGTATTTATATGTCTGTGTTGTAAAGCGAGTGGCCCTGGCCGCAGTTGCGCACGCTTTCGACGCGTGTGCAGAACGAGTGGCCTGAGAGAGGTCAGAGAATGGGTTCAAGTTGAAAGTGTCCAAATGAGGAAACGGAGCCACTTCAGTTGGGCAGTTTAAAACGCTGCGATACTCAATCGCGTGCGGTTCAAACGCCCTCGGCGCAGGCGCTTAAGAGAAAGCGCCCCGCAAAAGAAATGTTTCCAGCAAGAGTCGAACCCGCGACCTCACGTAACTCAAGGTCTCCGCTAACCACTACGCTAACGGGGCATGATATTGCAGCGTTGCCGATGGGATATATCGTCATGTATTATGCCCCAGAAAGACAAAGGATAGTGGATTACAACAGGCACACTGCGCTATATAGCATCAGAATGCTAATTAATGGGCACCGCAGCGTGTCCGAGGACGCTATAGAGACCTACGCGAAGAGTGGCAGCGGTCAAGGGTACACCGGGTCCGCAGTGTCAGGGGTCTCTATGACGTCATGGAACAATTTCACGGTGCCATCGTTGAATAGTGCCGGCCGCCTAAGATGCAGCTCGTGTAGAACCCACTACTCCACGTGGCAGGATAATGTCACGCTTTTCGGCGCCCTCTCAGTTTTGGCTGGGGACGGCGTGACATCTGGCACTGTTCTGCTTTCAACTCTGTGCGTAAAATCGTATTAAAAAATCGGTTTCCATAGGATTGTGTGCAGCTAGAACACAAAGATTTCTATGGAAACCGATTTTGAAGTATGATGATTCCATGAAAGTTGAAAGGAAAACGGAGTCTGGGTTCAGCGGCGCCTGCTCGGCTTTGGCAGAGATGCAGCCTCTAAGACGATGTTTCCCTTTCTCCTCAGTCATATCGTTCCCGGCAGTCAAATCTTGATCCAAGTATAATGCTAGTAGACTGCTCTACACATTCTATGGGAATGGATTTTTGGTTTTCGACAATGTTCGTTGTCTGTGGCTTTTGTGAACGCTCTTCGTAGCGGCTAGCGTGACGGAGTCCGTGCCAATGCGCGGCGCTAGTCACCAGCAGTCACCAGCGCGTCACCCCTGGGTCACTCCCACGTGGAGTAGTGGGTTCTACACGAGCTGCATCTTACATTCGGCTCTCCCTTGCACGGTCACAGCTTCGCTGCGCTGCACAGGAGGAGCTGTGAGCTTTTAATCGTCCTGTATATAGCAGAATATATTTAATTCCCTCAGAAAGATATTGCAAAGGCGTGATTTCTCCTAATACATGCTTTCATTGGCCACTGCGCCGCTTTCTACTGCTATTCCCGGCCACGAAACCGTACAGTAAAATGTACATACTAATATAGCTACTATATTACTATCTTTTGGCTTGTGTGGTGTACTAATACCCCCACTGTTCTTGTTGCAGCCTCTCTGAGGCTTGACTTCTGCTTCGGGAATGCGCGGTGAAGTCAGTTTACATTAGTAAACGGGTACGTCATGACTGATAGAACCGGCTGCCACCATAAGGACAGGTTGCTCAGTGGTATGCGCAGCTTTACGGCCGAAACGGTGAGTTCGATCCCGGCCAAAGCCATTTTTTAATTACTCACGGCGCTTAAGGGCGTTTGAACCGCACGCGATTGACTATCGCGTCGTTTTAAACCGCCCAACTTCGACTCTTGGGAAACGCTCAGTTGCGCCGCGCCACAACTCTGGCGCCTCGATCTCATCCATTGTCCGTCGCACACACCTGAATGCTGCATTCAAGAGAAGCAGTTAATTTTCTCGGAGATAGATACTGCCACTCAAGAAGGTGCTCAGGAGGCCACATCATATCTCTCACACAAAGGAGTCTCAGTGAGATCTGAGTCACACTGTTGTGCTCTCGACAGGAAGATTGGCAGTCGTACCACCGTCCACGACGATAATAAGCCTGCGGATGTTCCTTGGTTTCCCGCGGACGATGTGGCCGATGGTGCAATCTACTTGCCGCATTGAACGCGGAATATTTACCTCTGAATGCCACGACCTATCAACACCAGCGACTTTCTGCAGCTACGTGTACGATCGCGCCCAAAATCTCACCGTGAATCGGGAGATAGTGCGAAGTTCTGCAGCGCGTGTATTGCAATTCGATGCTATGATGAGAAACATGACCCATTACCATCTGCAATATTGCTCGCAGTCCGTCGCCACATCAAACGATGCCACTCACGACCGAGACACGAGCTGTAGCGGAATGTACGGTACAAACCGTAACGCATAACGCACCCCTTTTTGGTTTACTGTATTATTTCAGCCTTTTCGTAACGCTTCCGGTCCCAAACTGTGCCAAAACCGACATGGCACAGGCTGTCCTTGCGTTCTGGGCAGCGATTCCGCTTTTTCCTTGACATTTTTCACATTACGAGAGGGCGACCCGTGCTACGCACGGTGGAGAGAGGTCGTGCTGAGGAGAATAGAGAGAGAGAGAGAGAGACAGTGCGCATAAATTAGCCTTCATCGGCGTCTGGGGCAGCAAGATCCAGCCAGATAAAAATTCACTCAAAGTATGAGGCCGGTTTGTAGCTCGGACTCGGGCAAGTCGAAGCGTGACGCACCCCCGGGCGGTTTGTACTGTACACTCCGCTTCAGTAAATTCAGCTTCCTCGCTTGACAAACGATCATTCCGATACAGGGCAGATCTTGTGGGAACCTCGAAGCAGATGCCGGGGGACTCCATACGCGACGCTACGCCAGAGGAACGACGGTACTGCGTCGTCCAAGATCAGGAGAAGTTGCCCCTTCATCTCGCCCGGCTCTCAAGCTCTTCGCCGCCCGGCTCCTTCCCTCCGATCCGCACTGCATCAATCCTGCGCCTCACCGCCCGCGCCAGACCGCTCCCACGTCGCGCTCTTCGTGGCGCACCGAACGCAGCGCGCCGGAGATCGGCGCTCAGTCTCTTCGCCTCCTGCTCCCACACCGCTCTGTAGCAGCACCGCCGCAACGATAGAAGCAACGAAACGTTCGCGTAGGTTTCGCCGGGGCGCATATATCGAGCTGTTGAGACGACAACATAACGATATATAATATAGCTGATATACAAGTGTGCAGAGCAGGTGTAATCGAGCACGTTCTGTTTCAAGTCCTGCCTCGCGGGGCTAGTCCATAGATCCTGCCTCTGGCGGGCATGCTAACAAGCAATAATATCGGGTCTGGTCGAAGGATGGACGAAGCAGGCCGTTCAGGCCTTGGTGATCTTGACGTCGATGCCGTGCTTCAGCGCGCGGCTATACGGGCAGAACTATACCAACCAATTAGCGGCGTACGACTGCGCGAGACACGATGCGACGTACGTCATGCGCAGCCTGGATGAGCGCGTCGTCGGGCACGCCCTCGACGGTGAGCTCGACGCGCAGGCCGAAGCCCTCGAGGTCCGGGTCCATCGGGTGCCCGAGGAACACCGTCGCGTGCACCTTTGCCTTGTCCGTCATCTCCTTCTTGCCGGCGCGCGCGCCCTGGAGCTGGAGCGCGCCGAGGAAGCACGCTGCGCCGCGTCAGCACGCGTGCGCGCACGAGAGTGGGGGGCACGCACCGGAGTAGCCCATCGCGAAGAGCTGCTCGGGGTTCTGCCCGTCGCCCTTGCCGCCCGCGACCTTGGGCATCGCGAGCTTGAGGTCGAGCGGCGCGTCGCCCGTGGATGTGACGTTGCCGTTGCGGCCCGCGCCCGAGGCTGTCGCCTTCGAGAAGTACTGCGTGCGAAGTCAGCGTGGGGTGCAGCGTAACGGCGGCGCGAGACGCACGAGGTGGTCCTTCAGCGTGAGGATGCCGCGCGCGTGCAGCTTGTTCGGGTAGCGCGTGTAGCGGCCGGCGGCGCCCTGCATGACGCGTGCGGAGAGCGGGCGGGTGACGGCTTGTGTGGGGCGCATGGTGAGCGGGGGGTATTAGGAGCAACGAGCGGGGGTATGATAGTCTAGACGAAAGCGATAGAAAGCGAGAGCAGTGTCGAGTGCGGGTGTTGGAACTTCGTCGTCGCGTCGTAACGGGTCGTAGATGGAAGCGCAGTAGGGTGGAACGACCGCGAACGCGGCGCGTTATATACCGCGCAGGACGGTGTGGCGACAAAGCTGGGTATGTGCTCATCGTGCTCCAGCGATGAGCGCATGCCCTGAACCGGGTTCCTGGGGCGGCGCCGCACCCAGGAATGCGGCCGCAGCAACGCAGCTCGCGACACCACGGCGGTTGGGGACGACAGCGGGAGAACTGGGTCCGGCTCCGAGGGGCTCACCCGCGTCGGTGCCAAAATGCCCCGCCGCAGATTCTTCGAAGGCGGAAACACAGAACAGCCTCAAGTCTGAGGATGCGCACTCACCGTTTCCAGCGATCCTGAACATCGTTTCTCTGCGTTTCGGGGTGGGAGGACGAGAGAGGAGGGTGAGGAGGTCGTGGGACGCGTGCAGGCTTGGCGATGAGCTCACCGTCGCGTCTCCTAGGCGCCGACGCGGGGTATCCCGTGCGGCTGACATAATCTCCAAAACCAGCAGGTGTTGTCCTCGCGTCTTCGGAGTCACGCTCCTCGTCCGCGCCGCCTGACTGTCCGAGCCCCGACGCGCTCCTCCCTTCATGCTACACGCCATATGAATGGTAAAATGTCCTGCTGCTGGGAACCTGCGCCACAGCGTGAACTTGGTGCGAACTCGCGCCATTTTTCGCACGTGGATCTCGAGCAAATTTGTGCTCCACGGCCCCGAGCCTCACACGACAACGCGATCATACGGTCGAAATCTTCCATCTATGACGCCGCTGTTGGCAGGCGGCACTGTAGACAAAAGATAATTTGCCTGCTGGTCGTCCCAATGGGTGGTTTCTTCTCGCAGCGCTGTAAGGCGCAAGGTGCGTCAGGTGGAGCGCTCGAACAAAGATCTCCACATATCCAGATGTGCAGCGGAGGGGCTGGTACGGCAGTCCTAGCGCTGCCCGTGGCGATGTACCGCGCAGGCTGGCGCACGGCCTACGTTTGAGCCCCAGAGCGCTACGCACATCACGAGATGGCGCACTGCGCCTTCAGCGGTCCCATCCATGCAAGCAATTCGAAGAACGACTGACATTATTTCACGACACTAGACTACTACAGAGCTGACAGTAACAACAGATCACGAGAACGATACAAAGAAATACGCATGAGAAGCCTCCGATACAAGGCATTTTCGGCGCAAATCACAAACCCAGACCAGCACGAACGTCCGTTCCATCCCCTCCGAGCCATCACCACTGCACCGGCCTAAGACGGAATCCCGCTCGAGCATTATCGTCACCCGCATCTGCAGGCCCGCCGCGCTCGTCGTCGCTGTCGCGCGCCGCGCCATAGCGAACTGGCGGCTCGATCGGCGGGTAACGGTACGCGCCCTGCTCGAGCGGCGGGGCACGCACGTCGCGCGACGCGCCCCGCACAAACTCGTCGTGCACTGCACGCCGGCAGGCGCGCGGGCGCGGCGGTGCGTAGGGATCGTAGCGCGGTGCGTGGTGGGCTGGAGGCGAACGGTCGCCGCGGTAGGCGTACTCGCCGGGGATGACGGTGCCCGGGGTGTCGTCGTGGGCGCTGATGTGGGTGTATGCGGGCGGCGAGGGCGGGACGTGTGACCAGACCGTGCGCAGCGGTGGCACGCTGCCGAAGGCGTCGTGGAAGCGAGGGAGTGCTGGCGGGGTGCGTGGGGACGGGGCGTATGGCGAGGAGCGATAGGATGGGTCGGGGTACGGCGCGTCGGGGCGCGGTGCGTAGGCGTAGGCGGTGGTGTGCGGTGCGGGAGCGTAGGGCGTCGAGTCGTAGGGTGCGGTGTCGTAAGGCGCGTCAGCATAAGGCGCATCGGCGTACGGTCTGGGCGACTCAGGTCGGGCAGCCAGCTCCAGCGGCGGCGCGCACGGGCTCGTGCCGGCGGTCGACGCTGTCTGGCGGCCCCGAGAACTCGTACTGGGTGCGAATGGCGCGCTGGTGGGCGACGAGAGCGTGGGCGAAGATGCTCCCGAGGACGCCGGCGGCAGCGATGTCAGATCCGAGAGCGCGGGCGTCGACGGGCTGTAGGACGGCGAGGACGAGCGCGACGACGCCGCCGCAGACCGGGCCTTGCGCTTCGCGTTGGCGGCCTTCGCAGTGGGCTTGCCGTTTGCCTTGCCTTTGCCCTTCCTGCCCTTCGCGGCGCTCTTGGGCGCGGCGCTCACGCCAGCAGCCCTCTTCTCCGCATCCCTCTTGCGCCGCTCCTCCGCGAGCCGCGCCTGGTGCTTCTCGGCGGCTCGCGCGAGCCAGCGCGGCGCGGCGTCGACCTCGCGCTGCGCCGCGGCGGCGACAGCGTCGCGGAAGCGCGCCGGGACGCGCGCGAGGTCGTACGCGGCGCAGTCGTACGGCATCGGCACGAAGTGCGTGTCGCGGTGCGTGCGCTGCTCGCGCGTGAGCACGCGGCGGTACGCGTGCGTGCCCGCGCGCCGCTCCGCGCGCGTCGGCTGGCCGTGCGCGTCCTGGCGGTGGTGCGAGAGGTTGCGGGCGTGTGCGTGTGCGTAGCCGCAGGCGAAGAGCTGGCCGTCCGCGTCGAGCAGCACGACGCCGCATTCCCATGGGATGCGCGGTTTGTCTCTGCGGGGCGCGTCAGTGGAGTGGGGCAGAAGGGCAGGAAACAGACGCACTTTGGCCATTTCGTGCACCCGAATCCGCGGTGGTGGCACTGCAGATGTATTTTCTGGGCGAACATCAGCCCGCAGTATTCGCAGACGTAGTCACGTCTGGGTGCATGGTTAGAAACATGACGCATAGACAGCAATTGTCGAACTTACTTTGTGAGCGGGAGGTGTGTCTTCACATGTTTCATTCGAGCCGAGGCCGCACTGCAGCTTTGGGCCCCGCACGGGCAGGTCACCTGAGGCTTCGTTAGAATGTGGATCTCGGACGCGGCATGGTGATGCAGGAGCTCACCTTGCTTGGGAGGCTGCCCTCCTCATCCTCCTTCTCGAGCTGGTGGTGCCACGTCAGGCTGGCGTTATAGGCTTCCATGGACTGGTGAAGTCTCGCTCTGGGATCGCCTTTGGTGCAAGACCTGTACAGAAAAGCAGAGAAGGTTAGTTGTGAAGAGAGAAAAGCGCTGCGGTGATACTCGCTTTGACTTCGACTTCGATTTTTTGGCCATTTGGTCGCGATGAAAGTCGTGGAGCAGGAGGGAGTCAGAAGCAAAGGTGGAGAGACGACTTGACGGTCAAAAGGCAAGGAGCCTTATATACCCGCAAATCGAACCGTCGAGGAGGAGGCAAGTTGATGTTCGCACGTGCCCAGATGGAGTTCCTCTCGAGGGCTCGATGCAGGATCCCAGATAATCTAAATTGTCGTCCTCGTGGTTACAAAGTAGCAGACGGGCATCTGCGAAGTATCAGCCCTATCATTTTACGGCGCGGCGGTACCACGTACCACAGATGGCAGTCGCCTTGTTTCTCGCCCCGATGCAGGTCGGGCGCTCCTTGTGCAGCCTCGAGCTCTCGCTCCCCAACACCGCTCCGTCCCCGAGCGCATCGATATTAGCCTTACCGCCCCAATTTGAGTCGCCGAGATTCGATGAGGCATAGGCTGCCGTGCACGATAGGAGATTTGAGGAGCAGGCACCGAGGCTGCATCGAGACCTGCAGCAGCGGGAGCGGTCAGGTCCAATTCCGAAAGCAAAACAAGGACAGGTTTTCGTACCTAGGCTGCACGCAATTTGTCCCGCCGGGAGGTCTGATTTTCCGAAACGGGGTCCTCAGCACGGTACTGCCGCCGCGCTGCGTCGCCCGAGGCACTGCGCCTGCGAAGCGCCCCGCCTGGCGTTGTGGAGCACATGTGCAGAGGGGAGACCTTGTCCATGGTCCACGGGCCTAGGAGACCTCGAGAAGATTGATGATCTCCGCCTTGCCTCCCACTCCTGCCTCCCCTCGAGTCCCCGAGCCAACACAGCGTGGCGACCATGCTGTCGACGGCGGTGCTTTCTAGATCTGAGCTGGGACGAGGGCGCACGGTCGAGTACCTCTATTCGGAGGTAATTACCCATATCTTGGGTGGGTACGCCCCGAACTGGTCGCATCTGCCTGCCTCGATGGTAGGCACGGGTGCTTCAACGCTCCGCACGTGGCGATGACCTGTAGAACGTCAGAAGCAGGATCTGTTGCGGTGCTGTGCTTCTGGCGTACGAGGCGCGGCGGTGGTGACATAATTGCGCGCTTGCCTGACCGTTCGTGTACCGACGGGCGCCATCCTCCTCTGTCACAGAACCCACTCGGCCGTCTGGCCGATCCTACAGGCTCGCCATCGTCAAATGTGTCAGAGTACAATGGAAGAAGGGGTACAGACATGCTTCACGAGCGCGTTTCCAGGCGTAGTGGAGTCACGATTCCGAAAACGTTCGGTTGAAGGCGCCACGACGTCGCAGAGAACAAGGGCGCTCGCCGAGGATCGTCCACGCCGTAGAGTCGCGTAAATGGTTTCGAGCGTAACCAGAATGGACAAAAAGATGATGTCGGCGATGGTGAGAACCGCACGCACACGACGACGAAGCAGTCCGCCGGGCCGCCACACTGGGTGTTCTGTGAGCGATGTTAGGGAAGACGCAGTGAGCGCGTCCTGAGAGGGACTAACTATGAGAAGAGGGCATCGATGGTCGCTCTAGAGAGTGCAGAGGGAGTTTGCACCGTTTGATGACGGCGACCGTCAGGTGGCCGAATGGGGGCCACTCACGACACAAGGCCCATGCACCGAGCTCAGAAGCGCGATGACCATGTCGATTCTTGACCTCTTCCCCTACTCGACGCTACGAGCCTCTGAAGCCGTTTCAGTCCCAGTACTAAGCCGGCGAAAGATTACGCGACTTACCGCTGTCGGGTGACGCCCGAGCTGAGGAGACGCGTCTCATCTTTTCTCTCTGCTCCGTCTTCATGGACGCTGAATTACTTCGCCTCGCCTTCGCCCTGGGCAAGTTAGCTTGTCAGAATACGAACGACAAGTCGACGAACACATCGGCTCATCCATGCATACTACGACGCTCCACCACGATGAGCACACAAGAATGAGCCCAGCTGCGGCATCCCGGTTTCTCTGCCACACTTCATTCCATCCCGTCCTGCTCCTAGCTCGTCCAAGATACAACAGTCCAGGGAACCAGGCACCGGCCCCTCCAAACAGCTTCCAGATCCAGAAAACCTGCGACCCTAAGCGACCTCGGTCGGCGCCTGGAGGCCCTGCAGACGCAGCGACGCAGCGTCCGTGGGCCTCCAGGCGTCGGACGGCAGACACTCGACGCTGGTTGCCGTGTAGCCACCAAGGCCCTACATCCCCGCTCATTGCACTCAGCCGTCTTCCCGCATCATATCTCTTCAAATACCTAACGACCACGCACCGAACAAGGGCTCCCGTAGGCACGCAGGCGCGCTGTGTCCAACCTGTCCGCCCACCTCTGTAGTATCGCGCACTCGCAGCGGCGTCGCGTCGACTATTGGACTGTCCGGAGGAACACGCCGCCAATAGTCAAGAGTGGGTCACGAGACGAGGGGGGCGACGTACTTCATTCTCTCGCCTGCTTCTTCGCGGTAGCAGGGCATTTCGATAACGATGCAACTGCTCCCAAGAGTCTCGGATTGGAGAAGTTGGGCGAGAATCTGAGCGAAGACGACTGGAATATATTGTTTAAGGTGCGTCGGTACCCAGTGGCATCATGCACTCACTATTATGAACCTCGAGGCTCTGACCAGACGCCGTGGACCGCGAGCTGAGCAAACGGCTAGACGAACAACGATCAGGTAGTACCATGTCACCATGATCACCATCCGCGCAATAAGCTCTAACGGGCGATCAGTTGGACACGTCTCGTAAGCTGAACCTCCACTTCTGCTTATCCCCGTTGCGATTTTCGGCGTACAAGCGGCGCTGCGTTTGGCCGGATCAAAACCATTGGTCGCAGTGGAGTTGAAGATACAACATGGATACGACTGACTGTATCGAAGTGTTCTCTTCCTTGCGCCTTCTTGTGTAACGCTGAATCGCGATGACATATGCAGAAGCACGACAGAGCTGTAACAGGGCGTAAACCCATCTTATTCTCTAGAGGCGAGGCAGTGACATGCTTGCCGTGCAAATCCCCTCGGACATCTTTGCAAGTGGCGATGGCGATGGCGAATCTTTGCAATGAAAGTCCCGCATACCGTGCTGGTACGAAAATCGTCGAATCGCTGCAGAGCGTGCCGCGCGGTCAATCCTCCACTGGAGAGCATCTAGCGTGGCTCACTAGGCAGCGCGAAAGGCTGGGCTGGGGTACTACAATTACAATGAGGTACGTGCAGTCACAGGGTTCTCGTACCTGTCTTGACATCTTCTCGCTGAAGAGATTGATTGCTAGGGTGTAGCATTGCCAGAATATGTGATCCCAGGCGTGGGCAGACGAGTTCGGCAGCGTTGACTAGCAGGCGTTCGACGTGGTCCAGCTGCGTACTGTGTGAGAGCGGAAGGTCAATTGTACGAATATCCGTCTTGAAATTGACTCAGAGATGGGTGAGCTGTTGCTTTGGAGAAGACTCAGATTCAGTCGAGACGGGGTTCGAAGAATATTGCTGACGTACCGTGCAACGCAGGCAAGTCTGCGTGTCTGCGTGTCCGTTGTACACCAAAGCTCTGGCCGTCACCAAGAGTCAAAGGCACAACACGTCCGTACCCACTCGTCCATCAGCAAGGTACATTCTGACGAGGCTGCAAGGAGAGCAATCAGACTCCGGGGCGAGCCCGGTGAAGACCAGCATCATGCTGGTCTTCACTTGGGCTCGGTCTGGATGTTCTGAATACTCCACGCTTCCAGCCACAGTGTATAACAAACCACTTTTTTCGTAGCAAAGGAACGAAGGTGTGTGAGAGGTCATCGCGGGTGGAGGAGAAGATGAGATACAGGCGCCTGAGGCGAGGCAATCGTCGAGATCGACGATTCGCCGCGCGCATCGCCTCTTGTTCTCTCACCACGATCTCGGCCAGCCTCAGGGTAGCTTACACGACCGCATACACACGCACACATGCGCACAGGTTTCTGGTCTCTGGTCTCTCAGTCTCTGGTCCCCGTTCCGACCCATCTCGCTCTGGCTACCGGACTCCCTCCGCTTGGACCATCTCATCAACATGGTCGCCCCCGACGAGCACCGCCGGCTGCCACTGACCACGCAACCTTCGCCTACCTCCATGGCCTTTCGGAGTACTCGCGCACGGAGGACTTATCACCGGGTAAATGGCCCAAGCTGGTCGAGTGGGGGAGATCTCATCAGCGTGAGTGTCGTCTTGCTCATCTTGGTTCCTCAAGCTCCTACAAGAACATCTGCAGAAGCATCCTCCCATCGTATCAGACCACCACCACTTCGAGCCGACGAAACAAGCCGGCTAGCAATGCAGGCGCAGCGCTGTCGATGGTACTAGTCTTGGACCTGTCATTCCGTCTGCGTCGCCCGCCCCGTCGCCTTCCGCCGTCGTCGCAAAGCTTCTGCGTGTACCCTCGGGACCAAGCGCACTGCACTGCGGGACATCTCAAGGCTGGAAGCAGCCAAAATCTTCGCTACCGTCACCCTGCCTTGCGCACGCTATGAAGCCTCGACCCTGGATTAATGTCGGTACGCTCTATCCTTGGCGCATCCTTCGTTGTCTGGCGTGCTGGTCTATCATGTCCCTCTCCGGGCGCGGGGGTTGTCGTTCGACGAACTATTTTCAAAGCAATTATATACGTGATTTGCATATCTTACGCAATGCAGGTTCTACTGCATCTCTACGGTAATCCTACCAATTCACCCTGTACAACGTAGCCCACGAATATATTGGTGCTTTGCCATTCATCGCTGTAGTCGGCGGAATCCTCGTAGCAGTCAGATCGCGAACAGTTGCATTGCAAGGCAGCTGAGATATGATACAGGAATACGAGAGCGTGGAAAGACTGATGACCATAGCGAGGGGCCGTTTCTATCATGCGCAGGAACCGTCGACGACAGCCTGACCCTCGCGCAGCGCACGATCCGCTGCTTCCTGACGCTCCGCGTGCGCCGCTGCGCGCAGCCGCTTCCAGTTGTACGACCGTTTGTACCTCTGGGGCTCGCGTTCACGCACTTTGCGCATCAGCGCGAGGGTCGCGGCGACCTTCGCCTCGTTCACCGCGAGGTGGCGCTCGAACACAGGGTCGACGGCTCGTCAAACACCTCGCATGCCTCGGCGGACATGGTGACGGTCCGGTAATCGCGCCATGGCGGCTCTGGAACGTACCGAATCGTGCCAGGCGGTGGCGGCGGTAGGGGCTCTGGAGACGCGATGCGCGGGACGGGCCCATCGAAAATACATGCTGTTGGTTGCGGCGACCATTCAAGTGGTGCGGCCGAAGTCGGTACTGGAGCCGGAGCCACAGGACTGCGCTCTGGAGCTTGGTCCGGCCAGTCGTGCCCCGGTACGTTATCCTGCGAGGAGCTTGATGGCTGCGACGATGCATCCGACTCGACTTGTGTAGCGACGCTCGACGTCGAAGCGGGTTTCTTGGGACGTTGTTTGCGGGTCTTTCGTGGCCGAGGTACGCGCGCAGCGACTGGGAAAGCTGCGCGTGGCGGCTCGGGTTCACGTTCGACATCGTTAAGCAGGGAGTGCACGTTGGACACACGGGCGTGTGGCTCTTCGGGTCTCGCGGCCTGGTCGTCACGCGCCACCGTGTCCTGTTCCATAGGCACCTGCGACTGTGCCTGCGCAGCGTCCATTTGCATCGGGCTGTCGATTAGTGAGGGCAAGGTATGTTCTGCGGAAGGCTCAAACGTCGCAGGCGCCTCAAACGTCGGTCCCACATACTGCTGAGGGGTCCAGTGTCCAGCGGCTGCAGCTTGTTCGATAAAACGTTCGACGGCCTGACCGGGTCGAGCGAGCGTGGTGGCGTCGTGCTGGCCATTGTTGATTGCGGGCAGTAGCTCAGTGCTAATCCCCATTGAGTGCTGGTCAGGATAGCCGGGGTAGCCAGGGTAATACTGCATAGGCGGGTACCCAGGCGTCCATGCGTGGGCGTACGGATCGGCAGGGGCGTAGTAAAGAAGCGATGGAGGCGGCCAGTCTGGATGTTGAGGCCACATCGCGCCGTCGGGTGGCGCGGCCACGTTGCTCGCCGACGGCGTCCAGCCCGCACCTGCAACTGGCCAGTAGACTTGTTCACCAGGATGGAGGAGAGACGGTGGCTGGTATGGATAATGCTGGTGTGGCCACGGCATAGCTGCGCCTTCGGACATGGTGGGAGATGGTGGTTGGGAGACGAGAGGTGGGCCTGCTGTGGACAGAGAGGCGGCATGTAGATGCTGTGCGTGAGGCCCGGGCGCTGTCGCGAAGAGGCCACCATGCAAGGACAAAGGTTGACCGCGATCGTTCGTGGCATTGTCGACCGTTTGCGGCCCCGGCGTTTGCGCCAAGCATGTCTTCTGTGGCGACCCCTCGAAGTCGAAAACGTCAGGATACGTGGATGGTGTGCGGAGCGGGCTGCTATCTGATGATGAAGGTGTCAACGCAGAGGTGCCAGCCGATGGACCAGGAGAGTGTCCACCACGGCGGCCATTATCGTTGCCACTCGTGTGCTCTGGCCTTCTCCGCACGGGACCGTGCGCAGTGGCCGATTGACCCTCAGACAGCGAGACCGGCTCTGTATCCACTGACGCCTCTTCCGGGCTGCAGACCAAGAACTCGACCCGGTGCAAGGAGTCGGCAGGGACGTCGGGCTCCGTGTCTCCGTTCCCATCGGGGCCGAAGCCGTCGCTCAGCGTCCCATCGAACGCCACGTTCCACCCGCCCCCTGCAAGGTAGTCCCGCAAGTTCTGAGACGGCGCATCCTTCTTCTCGCGGGGACCTCGTGGAATGGGCTCCTTCTTCTCACGAAGATCTCGTGGGAGGGGTGGCTTCGGGGACATGTTGTGCTCAGGGTGAGCGGCTTCTCGGTGGCGAGATGCTTTAGACGGATGGGTGAATAACTTTGTACAGAGTACTCCGTTCTTGTCCTTGAGGCCGCACTCCGTGTACGTTTTCTGTGGCGGCGACAAACTGCTGAACGTGTCAGTCGTTCGTTCCTGGTAATAATAGTCGGATGGAGCACTCACTGTACGTTCTGGTGCATTTTCAGTTGGCCAGGCTGCGCGAAGCTGTCCCCACAGCCTGGGATTGTACATAGGAAAGGACGCCTGGATGAGACGGGTAAGTATTGCCGACGAAACGATCCGGCAACGAAGTGCAGAAACTTACCACTTCGCAGGCAGATGCGCGAAAGCATGCCTCAGCAGTTCTGATTTTCCGTTTGTGACCAGCCTGTAGCAGCCGGGACAGCGCACCTACGCGCACCTATGTCAGGCCACAGCCACGCTATAATTCCGATCCAAATACCTTGGGTATCCTAACCACATATTTGCTGAGGCCATGGTATACGAGTCTGACGAACCGCCGCTTCAGCCAGAGCCAGACGGCGCAGAAGACCTTCATCCCGCTGTACTCGCCCTGGGCCACTGGGACGAGGCTGTGTGGATTCGGGAGAACATAACTCTGTCGCTTGCTGCAAGGGTGGTCAATGTGGCGTTCAGAGTATCGGTCGCAGAGATGCATACGGGTGAGGGCGAGCCGCGTCGCCAGACTCGGGAACATGCTGAGAGTCTGCGTAGCGGTTGTCTGAACGTACGCGCTTCTTTCCGGCGCGAGCCATGGCAGTGATGTGGGCAGGGTGAGGGAGATGTCGTCCGAGAGCACTGACGAGGGAGAGGCTGGAACTGTGGCGGAAGTGGGTGAAAGTCAGGAAGATGTGAGAGATATTTGCTGGCGAGAGTAGACGCGGACCCCGTTCGATGACGGCCTCTGAACGTCGCACAGGAGACGGAGAAATGTTGGGAAGAAACGCCGGAGACTAGCCACCCAAATCGAGAACATTGTGGTAGTGATGCTGGGCGGCAGCGGGGAGACCACGACCGCAAAGTTGAGAGGTCTCTGATCATCTTCTACCCAGGTAGTCCACGCAGTCGCCGAGACCCTAGGAGACGAGGTGGTGAGCGATTGCATTGACCCGTGGGTTTGGTAGCCTATCACACCTCGCAGAGCAACCGTGCGCTTGTCCGCGTTTAGGCAAGTCTTCTGGGCTCGCCGCCCGGGCGCCCGTCGTGTAGTACGTGTACAACGTTGGCAGACGCGGTGTGCCCCAGATCGGCGAGATAGACCTGCCTTCTCGGAGGGCTGCTAAGCCCGTTCGGTGTTGGTCATCTCCACTGTGTTCGCCGCGCGCCCTGTCAACGAGTTTCTCCGTCTGCACGGGTGCTGCGCCTGCCTAACGCGTCCACATACCAGTCGAATCGATCCACCTTGGGTGCGCAGACATCAAGATGTCTCCTGGATGGGATACCTGCAATTCTCGCGCTCCATCGCCTCCAGGGTCGCCTTGCTATGACATTCGCCCTGTCTTCGCCATCACCACGCGCACTCTGAAATCTTCATCGTCAGGAATCGTACGCAAGCCAGTGTGAGAAATGCATCCTCGCCCATGGGCTGTGTGACGCGCTCTCAGTTGCAGAGTCTTTTGGTCAGGTGTCCGCTACGCAAACAGAAGGCTATGATGCAACGATACATGCTCATGTATTGCTCATGTAATCTCGTGCTTGCGGCGGGTGAGTAAAGAGCGCGGACGCGACTAGGCACAACGCTCACCGACAGGTGTCGCAGCAACGCCACCACGGCCTGCGGACTCCGTAGCCAGCTTCGGCGGGGCGATTACGACCTTGTACCGATTTGGCATGCCGAGCTTCCGTGTGCATGAGCAGCGGAGACGCGGGCGGCGTGGCGCATCCCATCATTCTTCGGGAGAAGGAGGTGAGGGCACGTAAAGGGTCCGATGCGGGCCTGGTCGTAAAGGGTGCGTGATGGCACCGCCGGACGTGGTGCAGCATGGCTTGAAGGGCTTCCAAAAGTCAAGGTTCAAGAAGGGTCGCGCAGAAAGTCGATTGTTTCTGATGAATTACTCAGAACAGCGGGGCGGAGGGAGCGAAGGACATACCCAGATGGGATTCTAACCTGGAGGTCCATCTCCTCACAAAGATGACGCACGTCCTGATTCAACGTTCCATGAACAACATCGGTGCAGGCATGGATTTCGTGAACACTCAATTATTGCCTGCAAGTCCCGGTCGCTACCATGGGCGTGACGGCATGAATCTGCCAAGTCCCTCATGCCGAGAATTCTCGTAGACGGCCGCTCGCCATGATAAACGAACACGGAATGCGCTGTGATGACACAGAGCCTGAACCTGCATGTTCTGCAGCTCACGCTGATCCTAGAGTCTGTTGCCGCATTGTCTAGACCTGTAACACAGCGTACGCTGAGTGAGGGCCGGACTGGTCTGTTGGCATGAGTGAGAGCGTCCACAGGTGTATTCCATAGGTTTCATGACCAATGACTCACCCGTTGCCGTCAGATCCTCGCTTAGCCTGCTACCAGAGGCTGGAATGGACTTCGCACTCTTCGCCAGCGTCGCACAAGGCATCGTAACGTGTACCCGTGGCCCAACTCGGGCTGAGGGCGCGCAGACGCGTGACTCTGCTCTAAATATCATGGTTTTCGCGTGTATATTCTTTCATTACTGTTAGCTTGCTTGACAAGCTATGCTGTCGATGTGATAATTGAAGCCAGATTTCTGTCACCCGGATCATCCCGAGATCCGAACGCGGCCGTCCATCCTATCTTATCTTATCTCTTCCCTTTCCAGCCAACATGCCGTCGCGCACTTGGAGACCCACCACCCACCCTCGTATGCACTGCCGTCCAGCCCTCCTCTGCCTCCCGCACTGTCCTAAATCACGTAGCAGCACGCTGTGAATTGAATATCTTGCTTCCTCATCTGCCTCGTCCAGCTCTGTTGAGGACAGCTTATCCCGCCCGTCCCGTACATATGCGGAACAGCCCAAGGACGTGTGTGTAGCCATTCCCTTCTCCCACTGGGCCACCGGGGAGAGCAAGGGTGACTTGTCAGCAGATATGCATGGCAAGGAGGTACTTGCCCTGCCTTATCTCGCTCTACCAGCTTCTATAGCCTGTGTCCCAAGCCTCTCCAGGGGAGCGAGGCTTCATGCACAATCCGCTCTCCCTGCCCAGCCTGCCTTCATAGTGAGCAAAAAGTGTACGCAGCAATGGGTTTCTCTCCTCTCCTGCTTGAATTTATGTCCACCTCCATTGACCTCATTAGTCCCCACTCCGTGGTTAGTAGCCGTTTGCGACGACGTTCATCTGTACCTTTTCATTCAAATGAAAAATGCCGAGTTATATCATTGTCTCCTCTTCTCTCCTCGCAAGTCCAACAGCGATAGACTGTGGTGACGGAGCTTTGTCAAGCAAGCGCAGTGCCGCCGACGGCGGCCCTTCTCTAGTTCGCCCAGGTCGCGAGAAGCAGCATGGAAGAGGGGGACAGTCAAAGCGACGCGACGCCGACGCTGCGTCATCCAGAGTCGGATTCCAGACGCACGAGCGTCGAGCGCGCACCGCGGATGCCGGTCCGTGCCCGTATGTCATCCGACACGCCAGCCACGCGTTGTCGTACCACGGTCCACCGTCGTCCACCAGCTTACACAGGAGCACATGCGTGCAAATATCGAGGTAGCCACGCACCGCTGCGACTGTGTATTTCCAATGTCGCCGTCCCCGTAGTAGTGCACGTCGAAGCCGGAGCCTCTCGAGTCTCGGTGCACTGACCCCGTTGCATGAGGGCTGTCATGAACAGCGGTGCAAGATTGCATGTTGCACGTATCTCGGTCGCTGGGCCTTGGGGGGGAGAGCGCAAGAAAAATTGCAGCGCGTGGGAGTTGGGTAAAAGAAGAAAGGAGAAAAAATGAGTCGGCCCAGGATCGAACTGAGGACCTTCTGTGTGTTAGACAGATGCGATAACCAACTACGCCACCGACCCTTATGGAGTGGTGCATCCTAGTACATTTCGTAGTATGATGGCACACGCTTGAGTTCGGGCACTCTGCGATGTTGAGCGCCGCGCCTGAACGAGTCCATGAAGCATGTGTATAGCCCTTCGTACATTATGAGCTGTGCGCGCAGCTGTAGGTCCTTTGATCCGTGCCATCGTTCTCCTTCTGACGGTACGCTAAGCTAGCGTCGAAATTGACAGTCTCCAGGCAAGTCTCGATCGTCTGCAGTGCAAAGCTTGCTCAAAGCTGCATATGAGCTTACACCTCCCTTCCACGCTCTGTCAGTTGAGCTTAGACACGATGCAGGCACGCGAGCTATTGGACGGCCGCTCAGCGTCTGCTACGCCGAGCGTGCTGCTTTGCCCGTCCTTGCAGCGGTGGACGACGAATGCTCGTTGCTGAGCTCGTCGCGCTTAAGGGAGAATATCACCTCCAAGCTCTGCGATGACATGCGTGCAATCTGTACACGAAGACAGCATTATAACTATCCGATTGCTGTTGAGGTGAGCGAGTATGCGAATATGCATCTACGTTCTAAGGCGACAGTCAGTAGCCAAGTCTGTCATCACGAACGAGGTACAGCGCTCGCCACTCTATACGCGTTCAAGAACAAATTGTGAGTAGCATGCAGCCCCCATTTTGTGTGACTAAACGCTCACCGGGGCCACCAGTCACGGCGAACGGAGCTCGCCGCCTGTGATGAGTGGCATTCGACGACAAGCGGCCCACAGCATCCGCCAAGGTCACCTCAAACTTCCGGTATCTTTTCTGGCCGCCATGCGTCCTTGTATGCGCGAGCCTATTGTGTCCGTACAAAGGCCGGTGGCCTCTGGAGACGGCTCGGAGATTAATATGGAGACCAATGTGCGAGCGAAGGTATGGCCGACTTCCACGTCTTCCTCACACCGCTCATGCAAGGCCTGGCTGCGCAGCGACTCGTCGACGTGGCCTCCTTTTTGTAGTGGTGGTTCGCGACCACGATCCGATTTTGGCCGGGTTTGGATGCCCGGGTTCTAGACTAGCATGGCTCGACGTGCAGTGTGCTGCCACTCGCCCCGCCGTGGACAAGGGCATGCAAGCTGCCTATCGTCCCGCAGAGTCTCGGCGCTCCGTCGGGTACTCTGTTTCTCGCTTCTTCGTGATGGGAGCCTCGTGGCGTTGTGGCATACTGCCCCGACGTACGCCATGGTACAGCTGCGGACATCCAGACCCTTGGCCATCAGTGTGTACCAATCTCATTTTAGCCGTGCCTTTCACTCATCTCGACTTGTCTCAGCCGCCCCTTGACCATGACGAAACCGGTGCACACTGTATTCGTTGTTAGTGTTTCGTCGTGACGGATGCGGTATCCAACTCTGCGAGGCATGCCACGACGAGAACGCGAGTCGCCCGCAAGATACGCCGACCGCCTGACTCTTGCCAGAGAGGGGCAGGAGAAGGTTTGCAATGCGTCAGCGTGCGGGGGCAGAGATAGCGAAGGTGATATGTTGGGCATTGTTCTGTTGACGTACCGCTGACTCAATGCTCGTCAAGGCACGGCAGGGATCCCATCATTCCCTGGCCAGTTGAGGGCCTGGGCCTATTCAATGGTATCGCATGGAGTATCAGCGTATGGTACTTGCGAGTCACCTTGAAAGAATGCGTACCGCATATCCCACGCTCTCGATGTTATCACATTTGGGATGGGCGACGCTTTCGGCGATTCAGAACAAAGGTGTCGAGAAGACGCTCTACGAATAGCCGCAGCGGACGGGCACATCATCTGCCGCCGGGGGTACGCTCGGTAAATTAACACCAAGAGGCCGCCATCATGCACGTTTACGGTGGTATGTGGCAGAAACACTCATTGAATGGCATCCACTGTGACCTCGCCTTCATTCCCCCGCCGCAGGGTCGCCTCACGTACTGGTATATAAGCCAGTAGCTCTGAGTGCTTTGCCTCGCAAACCCCCACATCTCCACGCTCTACGTCTCCCCACGCAGAGCATCAAAGTCATCGCAGCCACCATCCCACACTCTGCACACCTCCACCTAATCTCATAACCATGGCTCGCACTTCCCAACCCAAGAGGGCCCAAAAAGCCAAATGCTCTCTCCGTGCATCCCGCAAGAGGCGAAACGACACGCCGTCGGAGTCTGAGTCGTCCGGAGACGAATACGAGCCTGAAGCCCACGAGGACCAGGACTACACCGACGGCGACGCTCACGCCCACGGACACAAGCAGGCAAGCCGGTCCCGGAAAGCCAAGGGCAACGGCACGGCGAAGAAAAAGTACGTCCCCTCCTGCCCACGCCCGCTCCCGCGCCCTGACCCGCCGCGCAGCCCGGTCTCGCTCGTGAACCCGTACGACCACATCCCCGCGCTCCCGAAGTACGGCCGCTACGGCGGCATGCTGCGCTACCGCGCCGCCGCGCTCTGGTGCAAGATCAACATCGGCCGCCTGCGCACCTGGCGCCACATGCGCGAGCCGAAGCCCGTCGAGGAGGCCCTCTGCGTCGCGTGCGGCGGCAACATCCGCATGACCGAGTCTGAGCTGCGCCGGCACGGGTACGCGCACCTGCAGGAGCATCTGTGCGTGTCCTTCTCTCTGCGTGCGCGCGCGCCCTTGCTGACTCCGCGCTCCACAGGCGGCCGTTCCCGTGCCCACTTGAGACCTGCGACCGCAGGTTCGCGCAGCGCCGCCAGCGCGAGACGCATTTCCTGATCCAGTGAGTTGCAGTTCTCCCTCTGCGCGCGGCGTCGTGGCTGACCGCGCGCCAGCTTCAAGGAGGTCCCGCTCGAGGACCGCACGTACTGCGGCATCATCCACAAGCACGACGGCACGACGTGCCTGTGGTGGGACAAGGACCCGAGCCGCGTCTCGACGCACCGCCTCGAGGGCCACCCCGGCGAGAAGCGCCCCACGCTCGAGGAGATCCGCACGAACGAGCGCGTCCGCATCGCGTACAAGAAGGTCAGCCCCAAGAAGAACCTCGCGCGCGAGCAGGACGGGGAGCTCTGGGTCGAGCCCTGGGACGGCGTCCTCGCCGACGGCTGGGGCCTCCGCGGCGCCGGCGACGACACCGGCCTCGGCGCCCCCGCGCCCGACGCGCTCGCCCTCGTCGCGGACGACGCCGACATGCAGCCCGACCCGATGCTCGAGGAGATGCTCGCGCGCCGCGCGTACATCGCCGCGATCGGGCCTGCGGCCGCCCCTGCAGCAGACCCGGCGAGCACCGCCAGCTTATCGGCAGCGTCGTCGGAGCCCTCCGACTCCTACGACGACAGCATGGACTCGACGCCGTCCACCTCCGTCGAGCCTCAAAGACCGTTCATGTTGTCTCTTCCGCCGCGCTCCGTGCACACACCCCCGATTCTCGACATGTCGCCCATGTACCAGCCGCCTGCTGCATCGCCTTTGGAGTCCAACCATGACTCTGCGGCGCCTGACGCAGTGGCTCACGACGACGAGAGGCCAACCGTGCCCCTTCGCCGCTCCGCGCGCACCGCCAAGTCCCGCGAGGCCACCACAGCGCAGGCACCTCCCGCCTCCGCCCCATCGGCCTCCCGTTCTCGCCGCAGCCGCGCGACGCGTCCACCGCCCATCGAGCGCGCTCCCTCCCCTTCCCCCTCGCCAGAGCCCGCCGCGCGTGCACTCTCGCCAGAACCCGCCGCGCGTGCGCCGACCCCCGACGCGCCGTCCCCCAGCAGCGCAGCGCCCGTGGGGACGTTCGGCGACACGCCCATCGGCGGCTCCTTCGCGCTGCGCCTGCCCGCGGACTGGCGGCTGCGCACGAGCCGCGACGGCGCGCCGCGCGCGGCGTACGCGGGCGAGACGTGGCGCGGCGCGGCGGACGATGCGGGCTCCCGCGGCAGCTGGCCCGCGCGCATGCCGTACCGCCTCTCGCACGTCCGCGGCGAGCTGCCCGCCGCGCCGCCGCCGATGGCGAGTCTGTACGACGACTATGTGGTCCCGCCGCGCCGATCGCCGTGCCACTACGCGCCGCCGCCGCAGGCGATGTTTCCGTTTGGGTACACGTACAGTCCGTTTGCGGCTCGCACGGAGTTCCCGCAGGACGGACGCCAGAACTTCCGCCTCGTGCCTGCGCGGTGGGGGCCTCCGGCGGAGGAGCGCCAGCGCGCGGCGAGTCCCGTAGAGGCGAGGGCTGGACGCAAGCTCAGGCCTGAGGAGCAGACCGGCGTCGAGGCGCTCCTTGCGCTGCGTGAGGAGCGTGTCCACGCTCCCGCCCCGGCTGCTGCGTCGAGGACGCCGTTCGATACGCTGCGGATGGTGGCGGGCCTGGAGCTCCGCAGGTTGAACGAGAGCCTCTAATGGTCTGTCTGCGTACTTGCTGATGCTCAGCTTTCGTTTCCTTCTGGTAGGTAGACTCTGTGGTTTGCTCTTGGTTATTCTGTTTGTCGCCCTCTGGATCTTACCATGCGTACCTTTGGCTTAGCTTAGCTTCCTGTATTCACCGTTATATGTGGACTTACTAGCCCACTTGACATTATGGAATAACTTCCAAAATTCCTGGCTTGTGTGCGCTCGGCGGACGGCGTTAGCGGATCAGGACCCCGGAGCACGTGGGAGCGCGTCTCGGGACCAAACGTCGGAAGACAGAAGACGCGTCCAGCCTGACGTCGACCCTCGTCTCCTCCCCTCCTCGCCCCGCACCCCCCACATTCCTACTCTGCACAGCGAAATACACGTGTCGAAATAAAAGTATGTGCGCGTCGTGCTCCTCGACGTCGGGCAGACGCGCCAGCAGACGTGCTGACGACCCGCCTGCGCAGCATGTTGTTGTCGGCCGAGAACCAGTCGTATCTCGACAGCTATCGACCTCCGTCGGACGAAGATCTCGAATGGATGCACGCTGTCGGTATACCGCTACCGCTGTATGTGCCCATAGTGCTTGCGAGGCTCTGTCGCGCTCACGTATTCACCGTAGAAGTCTCCAGGCGCGGCTCAAAGCGATACCGAAGGCTCCCAGCACGCCCAAACCGCGCAGCGAGGCGATGAAGCGGTTTATCGCGCGACATGGCGTGAAGAAACTGCATAAAGAGGCTAGGGAACACAAGGGCACTTCTGCGCAGGCCGTGGACGGCGTACCAGGTGCGTCGCCCAGTCACAGCGGCCCGCGTAGTGCAAGCTAACACGACCCCTGGTGTAGTGCGAGAAAACGACGTGGACGAGAATGCCAAGCCGGTCGCCCAACCAGGTGTGACCACGCGCACCTCACCGGAGAGAGCTGACCCTACCGCTGCTGACCTTGCACCGCGTGCTCCAGACAACACGGAGACACCGTCCACATCCGGCATCCTCGAAAACTCGCCGGTTTCAAATGCTGAGCATGACCCTACTATTGCTGAGATGCAATTGGACGACGCGGGCGAGAATCGTGCCTCCCCGGTGCCCGACACCACGCAAGCTTCTCCGTCTTCGGACACGCAAAAACTGTCGTCTGTGCATCCCGCGACCGCCGCTGCGCATGTGCAGGAGGACGAGCATAGCGCGTGCGAACTCTCCATGGACGTCGGCGTGCCCATGGAGGTGGACGCTGCGCAGAACGACAGCGTTCACGAGGCCGCACTTCTAGAGAACGCGATGCCATGCGACACACCCTCAGCGGCAGAAGACCCCGTGCCGCCCTCTCTCTCGTGTGTGCTCGAACAGAACGCCGGGCCCTCAACCGTGCCCCACCGACCATCTGCGACTCCAGCACCTCGTGCACCCACACCGTCTCGCGTCGCACCCCACTCCCCATCACTCTCATCGCCCTCCTCCTCCTCGTCCATCCCCCGCGTCCCAACACCCCCCTGGGGCAACCACCGCACACCCACGCTCCCCGCCGACACCGCCCCGTCCGACCCGTCCGAAGAACCAAGCGAACCGAGCCCAGCCGTGCTCGCCGCATGCTTCGTCGCAGCCGAGGCGCGCATCGCGCGCGTGCTCGCGCCTGCGCGGCGCGGGCAGCCGCCCTGGGGCGCCGCGACGGTCTGCGGCGCGGGGTGGCTCGAGGCGACGGGCAGGCGGTACCGGGCGACGCGGCGCCGGGAGCTGCTCGGGGGCGCGGACGCGGGTGCCGTGGCGGCGTGAGGCTGGGATGGGCTGGGCTGGTTGGGGGGTTTCGTTTGGATAACCGTGCATCTCTCGTTCGTTCTGTATTCTATGCTGCGTCGTGCTGTGTAATATCTCTGCTTTGGTTCGCATGCGCTCCTGCGCGCGCCTCTAATTTTGGATACGGACACTCGTGGAAAGTACTGTAGTTTCTGCGTTTGCTTGTAGACCCTGCTTGCTTGGATTTTACGCTAGGTTACACGCTAGGTTATCAAAATATCTCTGTTCCACTGTCTTCGTGCGAGCACCAGCGACGCAGAGCGACGCCGAGGTCGCGAGCGGAGTCGCGGGCCCGGTCTCCGCGGCGCGCGCTAGCGCGTCCTCGATGACGCGTGCGCGTCGCGCGCGTCGACGTCGACGTCGCTTTGCCATCCTCTCCTGTCTCTGAGTCTAGCATCTTGCGCAAAGGCTATCTCGTCGTCGACAGCAAAGTGTACGCCTAAGCTGAAAATATGCGTGCCCACTCGCTCCCATCTCGAGTGGGGCTGCATGCCCGAGCACACGTTGGCACGCCCGTGAACGCGCGGAGGCCGGCTCTGCTGGCGGACGGGTATCCTAGCGGGACGCGCAGGTACGGCTCTGGTTTGCTTCGTTGCGTGTTATCTCACTAACAGTATACTCTAAGGAGTATGGGCTGGTCTTGCCGCGCTGCAGTGCTTGCTGAGTCGAGAACTGCTCGAGGCGCCTGACATCGCAGTGCGATCCCGGTCCCGGTCTCCTGTGCGGACGAGGAGCTGACATTATTCTTATTGAAAAAACACAGCCTTGCGGCACACATTGCACAGCCGCTCGCAGGAGATGAGCAGGATGAGCAGCAGGAGCTGGCGCCACGCCCGTACGTCGAAACCAAGACCTTCGGGCATCTGGTGAGTGTTCCACGACACTCGTGCCTGCTCCGTGCATTGATTACGGGACGCTAGGTCATACTGTGCGTCATACGAACGAGGAGATTGGCCTGCCGTCCCGGGCATGGACTGGACGGCACCGAACCGAATGTGTCTTTGGGCTGGGATACCAACCACGCGGTCGACGTCCTCCAAGATCCCATCGGAGTGCGTCCCGCTGCCACCTTCGTTCCGCTGTCCTAGGTAATTTATCAGAAACAACGGACAGGTGTCCTGCCGCTCCCGTCTACTTGGACCCTAGATGCACGAGTCGTCCTTAGGATCGGCCTCGCTGGAAGGGTCCGGCTCTCCCATCACGCAGCCCTCACGACCAGGCCCGCATTGTACCCTATCCGTGCAGCTACTCCGGCAAAATGATGAAATGCACTACGCCGCGAGCTTCCCCGCGGGCTTGCTCTTCATGCAGCCGACAGCCCGGCATGCCGGATTCGTCTGACGTTGCAGTCTCTGCAGAGGCCGGGCGTAGACCTCGCCGACCATGGCAGCGCCGCTGCCGAGACTCCAATCAGTATGTGAGGGCAGCTACGCGTCTTCTTGCACGCTGACGCGCTGTGCGCAGGAGGTCACATGAGCGTGTCGCTGGCTTTACGCCGTCCCCTCCGCCCGTCCCAATACGTTTCTCGCCCAGGGCGAGTCACAGTGACCCAGAAGGTGAAGACGTCTTCTCACGCGGGCTTGTACCCGACTCCTGACGGCGAAAATTTCAGGATGTGCGTGGTGATGTCGAAGGCAGCACCGCCGCCATGGCAGGCGTGACCCTGAGGGCGATGGGGGGCACATATCCCATCCCGGAAACATCGTGATGTCCGCGCTGCGGGCGTTGCATCGATATCCGCTCGAAGCATCGAAAAAAGGTTTTCTCGTTTGGGCTCGGCGGGGAATCCCAGCGGGCTTAGCGATCCTCCAAGAAGCCAGGAAGACATGTCAATCTCGCGGATCTGGGGATGAGCACGGCGCGCCTGCCGCCGTTGTGCGCGATGAGCGCCCGGACTGCGAGCCCAGAAGACTTTCCTAAAACGCGGACAAGAGCGCGGTTGCTGGGGTGCGACAGGTTACCGGAACCGTGGGTCAATGCAGTCGCTCACCACCTCGTCTCCTAGGGCTCCGGCGACTGGGTGGGCTGCCTGGACCACAAGTGATCGGAGACCACTCAACTTTGTGGCAGTGGTCTCCCCGCCGCCGCCCAGCATCACTACCACAATGTTCTCGATTTGGGTGGTTAGTCTCTGTCATCCTTCCGCTACTTTCGCTCAAACTCTACGAGACTTTCGACTGCCATAGTCAGGCCGTGTCCACGTCCCCTTTTGCTAGCGCACATTCCAACGTCCTTCTCAGCTTTTCACTCGCATCTACCGCGCCAGCAGTCTCGCCGGGGACCCCGCACGACGTGCGTCTCTCTACACAAGATACACTGTCATGGCCCGCACCGGGCAGAAGCGTAAATTCGACGACATCAGCGACAACAACGGCCACTGGCAGGGTGTCCTCGAGCTCGGAGCCCCAGTCCATCCTCGCAGGCGAGTCTCTCCGCGTTCGCTGCTTCCGACGCCACACTCATCGACCTAACAGCGGGCGGCAGAACGCCCCGGTCCCGGATCCGCACAGTCTCATACCTGAAGGCCGCGGCGAGTACAGCGGAATGCAGTGTTTCCGTGGCGTCAGCCTATGGGTGAAGCGGCGGCTCGCCGTGCTCATATTTTACCGTATCGTCAAGAACAGGCAGAGGCCGTTCAAGGTATTTGGGCTGTCTGCGCGTTCGAGCCGTGGACTGATGCAGGCTCGTATAGGTGCCCTGCCCGGGCTGCCACTACCACTTCGTAAAGAACGAGAAGTCGGAACTGATGAGACACGGATATGCTCACATGCCCCCAAGATTGTGAGTCTTGGCCCGTCCGCGCTGGCTCGTTCCGTGAGATATACTCAGACATCTTCTCCAGCCGTCCTTTTGCGTGTCCGTTTCCAGCCTGTGGGGACACCTTCGCCCAGGAGGTCCAGCTAAAAATTCACGTCAATGTACAGTGAGTGCTACATTCAGCCACAGGTAGCAGGAGCGAATGACTGACTCCCCCGGCAGCATGTCTCCTGCTGAGAAGACGTACACATACTGTGGACTCACCGATGCCAGTGGCGTACCGTGTCTCGAAAAGTTCGCCCACCCAACCGGGGCGTCTCGCCACAGAAAGAAGGTCCATCCTGGACGCAAGCCGCCTCGCCCACCAAACCTCCACGGGAACAAGGACGTGCTGCAACAGGCCTTCAGTGACTACCTGGCCGGAGGCGGGTGGAACGAGCCGTTCGACGGCACGCTGAGCGACGACTTTGGCCCCGACGGGCTTGGAGACAGCGAGCCCCAAATACCCGTCGAATATTTTCCCAAAATCGCGTTCTTGCTCTGTCGCCCCGAAGACGCATTGGCGAACGTGGATTCGGCACTATTGTCGGAGGGACGTCCAGCCGCTACGCTCAGCTCTGTTCAGACGAGGTCAACGCACGCGAGTGGCGGCAACGATGGAGGTTGTGTTCGACAGGCTCCTGCTCCCTCGCCTAGCGCCTCTACGTCGACATCTTCATCGTCAGACCATAGTCCGCTCCGCACGCCGTCTACATACACTGACGTCTTCGACTTCGAAGGTTCGCCGCAGACAGACGTAGCGCCATGGTCGGGGCCGCAAGAGACGGGCTACGCCACGGACAGTTGCGATCGGCCTTTGTCCTCGCATCGCGTCCCCTTCGCAACAGCGCCCGGGCCACACGTGCAGTACCTGGATGCCGCCTCTCAGTCCACAGCCAGTTCAGTCCTCGTATCCCAACCACCATCTCCCGCTATGTCCCAAGTCCCAGCTATGCCGTGGCCGAACCAGCAACTCCCGTACCAGCAGCCCCCCCACGAGCAGCACCAGCCGCCGCCTCAGCACTATTCCGGCGAACAGGCCTACTGGCCGGTCTTCGGTGGGATGGGCTGGGCGCCGTCGACGAGCGGTGTGGCCGCGCCACTCGAAGGCGCGATGTGGCCGCAGCAGTCAGACTGGCCGCCTCCGCCACTTCTTTACTACGCCCCCGCCGATCCGTACGCCCACACGTGGACACCCGGGTACCCGCCTGCGCAGTACTATCTTGGCTACCCCGACCAGTACTCGGCGGAGATCAACGCTGGGCCATCGGCCGCGGCCAACGTTGGCCAACACCCTGACGGCGCCACCATGCTTGAACGCCCCGGCCAGGCTGTCGACCGCCTTATCGACCAGGCCGCCGCCGCAGGACACTGGTTTCCCCAGCAGCACGCAGGACCGTTGCAAGCGGCGCCTGGGATGTTCGGACCTCCGGCACAGCAGACCTTGCACTCCTCAGTCGGCAGCCCAGTGCAAACGGACGCAAATGTCCAGTCGCAGGTGCCTATGGAACAGGACGCGAGGGCGCACGATGACCAGGCTGCAAGACCCGAAGAGCCCCATGCACGCGTGTCGAATGTGTATTCCCTGCTCAACGACACAACGCATGACTGCGCTCCGCCACACGCGAATCCTCCGGTAGCAACGCCCGTATCCTGGCTGGAGAAGGCTCCCTCACTGGCATCGGATGCCGCCACTCATGTCGAGGGGGCGCAGACCCTGCCGCACAACTCTGCACAGGATGGTGTATCTCTGCACGACCAGCCCGACCAAGGTCCAGAACGCAGCTGCGAGGTTCCCGCTCCCGCATCGTCCCCGACGCCACCACCTGGACGCCTACCGCCACTGGCTCCTTGTACGTTCGACGGACCCGTCACACGCGTCGCGTCTCCGGATCCCCTGCCGCCGCCGCCGCCTGGGATGTTCCGACGCATTCCAGAACCGCCATGGGGTGATAACACGTCTGTCACCATGGACGCTGAAGCGGAGGAGCTCGACGAGCCTGTCGACTTCGACGTCGACCTCGATCGCCGCCTTGCGGCGGACGAGGCGAAGGTCGCCACGGTTCTCGCGCTGATGCGTCAAGTGCGCGAACGTGAGCCCCCGCGGTTCAAGCGGTCGTATAACTGGAGGCGGCTGTACGCAGCTGCGCAAGCGGAGCAGCAGGAAGCAGCGGATGGTACGCGGCACGACGCTGACGTCGACGCGTGATAGAAGCGTGTTTCGACTACAATCTTCAACCTGTCATACGTCTCTCGCACCCCTGTATTATCGCAGTTACAGTTACCTCGCTATGCAAACTATCTTGATCATATTCTCCGCAGCGTGATCGTCGCGGGGATTCCTCTAACAAATGCGCCAGATAGTAAAGCATCGTGGTATTCATGGACTGCGTCTCGTACATAAGGAGGTGATAGGGACTAGAAAGAATTAGCAGAATTTGTCTGGTCTCCGACAGTAGGCGGAGGAGGAGCCCAGCAAGAGAGGCCCGGGAGAGTGTGCCAAACGAGAAAGGCGACGACCTAGAGCTGTAGCTTCATAGCTTGACAGAGACATTTGCTGTTTCTGTTTCCAAATTTCGATGCCCTGGGACATCGGTCATGCGTGTGCATTCGTGAACTCGAGGGCCAACTCTGAGGTGTGCCGCAGTGTGTTTGATCTGGTTGAACGCACAAGCTTTGCGACGACGACGGAAGGCGGGGGGAAGGCGGCAGGGTTGGGGATAACAAGAATCTGGCTCGCCTCGGCAGCGCTGCACCATCATCGCAAGCCGTCTTGTTTTATTGACTGGAGGTGGCTTGAGATATAACGACAGTCCTTCTGCGGGCGTTCCTGTAGGGGGCACGTCGAGCTTAATACGACACTCACGCTGCTAAGACCCTCCTATCATCTACCGGCCTGGACCAAATCGCCCGATGATACACCCTCCGCATGCGAACGTCCTGTGCGATGATAGACTGAGGCGCAGGTTGCGTGAGTGACCAGTGGCGGCCGCTCCAGTGTCTTCGCCCGGGGCAACCATGTCGGTGGGAGAATCCAAGCAGCAGCAGGTCGTCAAAGCGAGGCGGGTCGGAACGGAGTCCTAAGTCCTGTGTGCATGTGTACGCGTGTAGGCGACCGTGTGTCCTGAGACTGCTCGAGACGAGATCGTGGTGAGAGAACAAGAGGCGATGCGCCCAATCGTCGATCTCGCAGAGACGATCGCCTCGCTGCAGGCGCCTGCATCTCATCTTCGCATCCACCTGCAATGACCTCTCACACACGTCCGTTCCTCTGCCACGATAGAAGAGGCTTTGTATCCGAGGCTGGAAGCTGGAAGTAGCCAGAACATCCAGACCAAGCCCAAGTGAAGACCAGCACCATGCTGGTCTTCACCGGGCTCGACCCGGAGTCTGATTACTGCCTTGCTTGCAGCCTTGTCATATTGTACCGTACGGATGGATGATTCGGTATGCACCTGCTGTGTGTTTGACTCTTGGAGACTGTCAGTGGCTTTGTGTACAATTGTGCACGCAGACTTGCTGCATGTACGGTACGCCAACATTCCTCGAACCTCGTCTTCACTGAATTTGAGTCTTCTCCAAAGCAGCAGCTCCTCCATCCTTTCTTTTCGTCTATGGACTCAATATCAAGGCGGATAAGTGCATACGACTTCTCCGCTGGCTCACAGAACGCAGCTAGACGGCGTCGAAGACGATTGTCATCCGACGTTATCAAATTCTTCCACGCGCACGACTGGGGTCGCATATCCGGACAATGCCACCCTATCATCCAGCCCCTGTAACGAGAAGATGTTGAGACAGGTACGAGAGCCCCACGACTGCACGTACCCTGGTGTAATTGTAAGTTCCCAGCTCCACCCTTCGAAGTACGTTGAGGACCATACCAGACCCTCCGATGGAGGGGCCAGGCGGCGCGCTCTGCTGTGCTCTCACGACTTTCGTACAAGCATGGTAGGTGGGCCTGTCGTTGTATGGATCCGTCGTGCCATCGTCATTTACGAAGCCGTCCCAGAGGGTCTGCACACCAGGTATGTCACTGGCACCCTTCATGCGACCCGGCCAGCTAACACCGACCAGTCACGAGGAATATGATGGAGCTACCTCGATACAGTTTCTGTGTACCTCTGCGCGTGCCATCGCGGTTCAGCGTTACCCGGAAGGCGCAAGCAAGAGAACGCACCGATAGTCAGTCATCCTTCATGCTCTACCCTCAGCTTCGCTGCGACGGATGTGTTCACGATAGGCCAGACGCGCCATGTCCCTTGTACATCGACAACCGCAGCACGAGTAGACTTGTTCTGCTGAATGCCGTTACACCGTGCTACACATATTGCTGACCATGGGGCCTCATGTTCGAAAGATCCTTCGTCTAGTCGTCCGTTCTGCTCGCGTTCAACGACACCGGAACAATGCTTGAATGCTCAGCACAATGCGTTCATGACGCTACTGGGTACAGACGCACCTGGATCAACATCTCCCGGTCGTCTTCGCCCAGGTTCTCGTACGACAACTTCCCTAATCTGAGACTCCGGAAAGCAGTAGTGTTGTTATCGGAATGCCCTGTCGTTGCGAAGAAGCAGACGGTAGAATGAAGCGCAAGCAGAGAAACGAAAACGTACGTCGCCACGCAATTCGATCGACCCCATTGTTGACGATTGGCAGCGCGGTACTCCAGGCAGTCCACTACTCGGCGCGATGCTTCTGCGATTGTGCGATACTGTAAAGTCATGAGGAAGAAAAGGCCAGAAGCGGTGCTCCTGCGTGCTCACGGGGGCTCTTGTTCGGTATGTGGTTATTGGGCCTTCTCGGAGACTCGAGGTGGGAAGACGGTTGGATGCAATTGGCGGGGATGTTGGCCCTTGCTGGCTAAGTGGTCAACAGCATTGAGTGTCGGGCTCTAGACGATCGGGTATTCGCTGTCCGATACCTGGAGGCCCACGGACGCTGCGTCGCTGCGTCTGCGGGGCCTTCAGGCATCGACCGAGATCGCTTGGGAGTTTCAGGTTTTCTGGGACGGGAGGCTGTCGCTGGAGAAGTTGTTGGTCGCGTCTTTGGCCTATCACATTCTGAGCGAGCTGGGAGCAGGGCAGGATGGACAGCCGTGGCGGAGAAGGAGGGATGCTATGGCTGGGATCGATCTTTCGCTAGGCAGGTGGTGTCCGCCGAAGTGCAGCCTCGTAGCGTGGGCGGATGAGCCGATGTGGTCGTCGACTGGTCGTTCGTGTTCTAACACGCTTTTTTGTCAGGAACGAGAGCGGGCCAGGCAGTCGAAGGAGACTGGGGGAGGCGTGAAAGAAAAGACGAAACGCGCCTCCTCAGCCTGGGCGTCACCAACCGCGGTAAGTCACGGATCTTTCACCCAGCACTAGCATCGGGACTGAGAATGGCTCTAGAGGCTCGTAGTGTTGAGTGCGAGAAGAGGTCAAAAAGCAAGGTGGCCATCGCGCCTGTTCGCTGTACAATGTCGTGGTGCTTGGGCCTTGTGTCGTGAGCGGCCCCCATTCCAGCCACTGACGGCCGCAATCATCACACGGTGCGAAATCCCTCTTGGCTCTCTAGAACAACCATCCATGCTCCCACTTCTCATGGTAGATCCTCGCTCAAGATGTGCTCGCTTCGTCTTCCCCAACATCGCACACAGGACACCAGTGTGGCGGCCCGGCGGTCTGCCCGTCGTCGTGGGCGGGGATTTCTCACCATCGTCGACATCATCTTCCCGTCCATTCTGGATACACTCGAAACCGTTTACGCGACTTTACGGCGTGGACGATCCTCGGCGAGCGCCCTTGTTCTCTGCGACGTCGCGGCATCTTCAACCAGAACATTTTCGGAATCATGACTCCACTACTCCTGGGAATGCGGTCGTGAAGCATGTTCGAACCCCGTTCTCCATTGTACTCTGACACATCTGACGATAGCAGCCTGCAGGCTCCTAGGATCGGCCAGGCGGCCGAGTGGGTTCTGCGACGGAGGAGGATGGCGCTCGTAGGTACACGAGCGGGCGGTCTAGCGCGCAATATGTCACTACCGCCGCGTCTCGTACACCAGAAGCACAGCACCGCAGCAGATCTTGCTTCTGACGTTCTACAGGGCGTCGCCACGTGTGGTCCGTCGAGGCACCCGCGCCTACCATCGAGGCCGGCAGATACGACCAGTTCGGGGCGTACCCACCCAGGATCTGGGTAATCATCGCCGCATGAAGTCATTCGAGCGTGCGCTCTCGTCTCAGGTCGAATCTGGAAAGCACCGCCGTCGACAGCATGACCGCCACGCTGTGTTGGCTCGGGAACTCGAGGGGAGGCAGGGGTGGAAGACAGCGCGGAGATCATCAATCTTCTCGAGGTCTCCTAGGCTCGTGGATCTAGGGCAGGGTCTCTCACGAGAACGTGGGCACCACAACGTCAGACGGGGTGGTTCGTAGTGCGCCGAGCGACGCAGCGCGGCGGCAGTAACGTCCTGGGGGCCCCGACTCGGTAAATTACTCAGTCCGGCGAGACAAACTGGGTCATTTGTAAGCACAGAGACCTGTTCTTGTTTTCTTTGCAGCATTTTACCTGACATTGCTGCCGTCGCGACAGGTCTCGGGTGCAACCACGGGCGTCTACCCACTCAAATCTCCTGCCTTGCGCGGCAGGCCCTGCCTCATCAGCTCTCGGCGAATTCCCGAAATTTGGGGCAGAAAGGCTGATATCGATGCGCCCGGGCATGAAGCGGTGTTGAGGAACGGGAAGTCGAGGCTGCGGTAGGCGGGCCTAAGCCACATCGGGCGAAGGACAAGGCGACTGCTATCTGTGGTACGTGCACCGCCCAGCTGTGAGATCCCAGGGCTGATTCCTCGTGGATACCCGTCTCTTGCTTTGTAGCCACGAGGCAAGCAATTCAGACGAACTCGAGTACTACGCCGAGCGCTCGAACGGTGACCGATTCGAAGGTGTGTGAACATCAGCTGGCCTCCTCGTCGACGGTTCGGCTTACGGGTATATAAAGCGCCTTGTTCTTTGTTCGTCAACACAACCTCCCCATCCTTCCTTCCGACGTACTCTTACCTCACATCCCTCACCGCACTATGGTTCGAACGAAGTCAACGTCAAAGCGAGTGCTGCTGTAGCGTTCTCCTCTCCTCTTGACTAACGTTTCCTTCGTTGCGCAGGCGTGATCAATCGGGCGATCCTAGGGCACGGCCGCACCAGTCCATAACGGCCTATAACACCAGCCTCAAATGGCATCTCGCGCTGCTGGAGAAAAAGAAAAAGCTTCCAACTCGGGTAAGCCGTTGCAACCGCAGAGCGCAAAGGAGGTTTTTTCTGACTGTTCTCCCAGGTCAGATGTACTTGTCACCGCGAAATTGGAAGCACGCCTTCCGCACGCAAAAAACATGTCGACACGCACCTTCCGCTGGATCTGTGAGTACTGCGAAACGTTTTCGCGCATGCACCCTAACGCTCTCCTTAGCCGACAACATCTCTGCCCGTACTGCCGCAAGCGGTTCGCACAGGCAACACAACGCCAGTGCCACGAAAATACTTGCAAACAAAAGCCACCGTACGCACGCTTTTCCATTTTTGCCACACCTCGCTAACCAACTAATTAGTGAGGCTCCAAATGAGGACTGGCCATGCGGCATCGTGCTACACGAAGAGAACGGCAAACTATTCGCGTGCGGCTACCAGAACCCGCACGCACGGGCCCTTACGCGCCACCGGCAGAGTGCACACGGGCAGCTCAATCGCGAGGAGAGCCACGACGACGCGCGCGAGGGCCGCCGCGTGCTCTCGGGCCCGGAGCGCAAGCACGCAGACACGTACTTCGTGCCCATGCCGGTGGACTGCTCGAGCTTCGACCTCGAGTCCGTCCCGGAGTGCTATCACGCAGCAGTCGGCGCCGCCGCCCAGCGCGAGGTCGACAACGCGCGGCACTTGCTGGAGGCCGCCGCGGCGAGGCGCGAGGCGGAGTCCGCGGCCAAGGGGAAGAAGGTGCCGGCGCAGAGGAAGGGTGCCATGCCTCCGCGCGCGCCGAGCCGGCGCAAGGGCAAGGGCAAGGGCAACGCCAAGCCCACTGCGGCCGCGACCAACGCGAAGCGCAAGCCCCGGGCTGCGACGGCCCTGTCGCGCTCTGTCGAGTCACCCGTTCTCTCAGAGCTCATCTCGCTGCCGCCCTCCTCAGGAACCTCGCCATCGCTTTCGTCTCCCACCACTGCGACATCATCATCCGAGGTCTGCACGGCATCAACTAGGGCAACTAGTCCGGGTGCACTGCCGCAGGAGCCATCGCCCCAAGACGAGTGCCCAACGACGTCCGCACCTTCAGAACCCTACGACGACGAGCCTTACGTCCACTCGTCCTACAGCTCCTCGTCCTACGCTGCGCCACCCCACGCTCGTGAACGCTATGCCGCAGCATCCTACACCCCCCGGCCCCCCGCGCTGCCATGTTTCCAAGAAGCGTTCGGCAACGTCCCACTCCCACGCACCGTCTGGTCACACCTCCCGCCTAGCCCCGACACGCGCAGCGCAGGTCTTCATACCGACACTCCTGGCGAGCACATCTACCACGACCGTGCCAGGCCGCACGCTTCCGCACCCGTCTACCGCCCCACTGCACGCTACGAGCCGTATTCTCCTGTTCGCGCGCGAGCTCACCCGCGCGAGTACGAAGAGTTTACGCAGGGCTCATCGAAGGATGGACGTGTCTCGGAGCCGGAGCGGGAGGCTTACCGATACCCACCGCTTGGGCCGCCGCTCTGCCACAGTGCGGCGCACGCCTCGTCGGTGGCCCACGAACGACGCGACCGTCGCGACGAAGGCTCCGGATTGGGCTTCACGCTTAGGCTGGCACAGTGGTAATGGCACGGAGGGGAAATGGACCTGTGGACTTGTATCTTGACTTCGTGATTTGTGTGTACTTTTGCGTTTCCGAGCGAACTGTCTTCCGCTGCTGCAGTCTCTTAGAATAGTCATACGATGTCAATGGCTGGATGGTCTGTACCAATATACTCGCATAATCCACTTCACTTGAGCTACCGACCCTACACGCTGGTTTCCCGTGCGACGCCGTCGTTTGGCTTGCTAAACTCTGTAGCCTACACCGCCGTAACGTCGGCCCTCGGACAGCGTTGGCACTCGGTTGATCCAACGCAAAAAATTACTGCGCACAAAGGGGCTAGTACATTTATGACGCTGTCCGCGGATGGGCCCTCGCAAGAGAAGAGTCCGCACGCATTTCGAGTCGAAATGCGTCGGTATGACCAGATATGGAAATGTGTCGGGATAGGCCAAGGCGCTCCGCGCCAACTGCGGCCTGCACTCATACATCCACCATGGCCTCCTCCTCATCCACGCCCGCCGACGCCGGCACCGCGAACATCATCACCGCTCTCGGCAGTGCCTTCAAGTCGCAGACAGGCGAGCATGTCTCGAGCGACAAAATCGCAGCGCTCCTCATCCAGAACATGGAGCAACTCGGCGAGCTCGCCAAGCAGGGGAAGCTGAATTCCCAGCAGATCCAGCAAGTGGGTGAAGAATGGCCTCGTTCGCTTATCATACTCAGTCTTCGCTCGTCTTCAGCTCAAAGAATACGCCGACAAGCACAAGACTACTGGCAGCAGCAAGCCGGTGCGTTCTGTGTTCCTCTAAACGCGTCGTGTTTAACATAGCGGTCACCCAGCCTGAGTCCATCGCGCCTCAAGCCATTAAGACATCGTCGACCACTAGCCCGTTCCTAGGGCAAACACCCTCCAACGAGTCTGGATACCCCATCAGCTCGACCCCGCCGGCCGTGACAGGGACAGGCCCACAACAGTGGCAGACCACGCAGCAGGGCAGGCCAACATTGACCGCAGGCATCGCGTCTGGTCGGATAGCCGGTATGGTGGGATGTCGCTCGCGTCTTGAACGCAATGCGCTGAAAGACTGCGAGGCGTTTAGGCACACCCGCGCAGATCGCGAGGAGCGCAGACGACGCGACGTCGTACACGTTTGAGGACACGCGTGCGCGGAGGAAGAACACACCGGGCGACCAGAGCATGCGCAGGACGATACAGGACCTGGTCGCGAGCATAGACCCGAACGTGAAGATTGAGCCCGAGGTGGAGGACGTGCGTGCACTCACTCTGTCGAGACGTTTGGTCTGCTGATGCATCTTCGTAGCTCCTGCTTGACATCGCGGACGAGTTCATCGACTCCGTTACAAACTTTGGTTGCCGCCTGGCGAAACACCGAAACGGCGACACCCTCGAGGTGCGCGACCTCCAGCTGCATCTAGGTATGCTCCACGGCTTTCTGTCACGCGCGGACGCAGTTCATGACAAAACGCCGCAGAACGGAATCACAACATCCGCATACCTGGTTTTGCGTCCGACGACACCCGAATCTCGCTATCGCAGACAGCAATCGCGCCTGCAGCCGCGGCCGGTGGCGCGAGCAAGAAGGGTACGCAGAGCAGCCAGGTGACGCAGCGGCAACAGCGCCTAGCGCAGGTACAGCAGGCGAAACGCGAGGCGAAACTTCTCTAGGTGTGCTGCGTCCAGTTCTTCTTGTGTTCTTCGTCTCTTGCTTTCGTGTGGATCGCTTTGCTATGTTGCAGTATCAGCATTGTACTATTGGACATCCTGTCGACTCGTGACACCCTCGGACAGAACCCGCAGGGTTAATCTGTCACCATATTTGCCTGCCCCCTCCACGCTGTGAGCCCGGCTTGGGGGTGCCAAACACCTCTGCAAAGAAGAGAAGTTCAAATTCTGAAGCTACTTACCGCGGCTACGACGAGCGGGGGCTGTCGCGCAACTGGCAGGATAGATCGTGCGCTCGAGAGCAGTAACTAATAACTTATCGCGGAAGCCAGACATCCATACGCAACTGGACGTGGATTACGCCCGTGAAAGCTGCAAGCTTCCAAGTCTTTGGCGCGGAGGGTCGGACTCATTAGAGCTTGGCCGTACCCAATTACCGGCACCACCAATCTGTGTACGGCGGTGAACTTGCCACACATCTTGTCTAGCCAGGGGACGTACAGGCGGTGCACACATGCCAGGTAGTACAGTGTGGCGCTACTAGACGTACTAGAATTGTGGCAATGCGCGTGTGGTACAGCACGATACTCCGCCAGACAGGGCGAGTGGCGCCTGACACTGAAGGACTGCATGCTGATATCGCTAGTCACTCCATCCTCACATGTATTAACCTTTTTACACAAATCACTGGATCCCACTGCACGCTCAACTTCCGTTCCTCGCTAGTGGTCGCTTGACTGATATTACGCTGTAGAGAAGTGTATGTATGGGTCGATGGCGTAGTTGGTTATCGCATCTGTCTAACACACAGAAGGTCCTCAGTTCGAGCCTGGGTCGACTCATATTTTTCTCTCGCTCCCAAATTCCAATCAATCCTCGTTCTCGTCGCTCGCGGCGTGAGGCTCAAGGCCACGAACTATGAGTATTTTTTGGCTTGTCTGTTGAGATCTGACAGTTATGTACAGTCTACCGTGTAGCAGCCTTGTGGGGCCTGGATCTACGCAATCGCATGGACGACTTCTTCCTAATCTTTGCCTCTCCCATGGGTCAAGACCCGGGCTGACCTCTGCATGCCAATAACGCGTTCTGCCAGCATTGCACGATAGCACCATTTTGACACGTTCCCAACCGTTACACTCGCAGGCTGCAGCGCATGACCCTCAAAATTGGTTGAAGGATGGCTGATCACCAACGTCGCCACAGCGCGATTAATCCGCTTTCCTTACTCAGCTGCACACTCATTTCGCACGCGTGTAGACTTGGCATCGTAGATCTGGCAGGTGAACATCAAGTCTGTGTAGTATCATCACTAAAATCTGTGCGCACAGCGTGTCCGAGTCGGCAAGTCGCTGACGGCAAGAGATCTCCAACGCGCATCACGGTGATGCGCGTTGTTCTCGTCTGCTCAGGCTATCACATATGCCCTCGGTCAGAGATACTCACCTGCGTCTGGCGCATCAAATGCGTTATGGTGGCTGTAATGCCACGTACTGTTGAAGGCAGTTTGAAGGCGATGCCTCGCCTGGGACGCCACACGAGGCAAGTGACGAGATTATCGCACAAAAGACAATACCCTGTGAGATATATTATATGCAGAACGGCAAGGATAACTTAGCAACGGGACAATAGGCACTCTATCGGCAAGACGTGATCATACTGGGGCAGCGCTGGGCGCATAGGCGGGTGGGTCATAAGAGGGCGCTGGCATCGCATGCACAGGCGGCGGAGGTCCCGGCGGCGGCTTGAATGTTGCGAGAGGGTAATACGCCTCTTCTGACTCTTTGATGGAGGCGTCGTCGGGCTCGGATTTGTAACTGTAGCCGACTGTGGGGGGACTGTACCCTGCGGGAAACGTTTGTGTGCCCGGGGCTGGATCGTATGCAGTGGAAGAGTCGAACTATAGGACGTTCAGGTGCTATACAGGGTCGGTGTGGAGAGAGAGACTCACGGGATTCATGGTGGCATTCTGGGAGGCCCCAGACTCCTCCACTACCTCGTACTTCGGGTTTACAGCTAGCTCTCGCTTCTTCGATCTCCACCAAAACCAAATGGCCAGTGGCGCGATGACTGGAAGTAGCGAAGCATTGGTGAAATCACAGTGTGCGAACGCGGTGCCACATACGTGCGAGGATGCCCAGGACGACGACGATAGGGATCCATGACTTTTTGCAAGCGATCACATTACCGTGTCTATGTAAGCTTTGCCTTCAGAAAGGACGCTTGCGTCAGAGATGACAGGAACTCACGAGTCATAGCACTGTTGTGGCGGCGATGAGGAAGATGTATGGGACGTGTGTGACCGCGCGCTGACGCACTGAGCGAGCACGAGCAGTAGAGCCGCGCTCTGCACTGACACTGCGCGGAAGGAGGATATGTCAAGCATGTGGTGAGAGGGAAAGTGCGGTCACATAGGAGGCCCGGTAGCTTGTAGCCTTTATAGTTTCGCGTTCCGCCGCTCCGTCGAGCGCATCTGCTGTACACCCCCACACAGCCATGTGCCCCTTTCACAGGCTATTGAGGCTTGCTTGATATGCGATCAACCATTTTCTGACAAGTGAGCTGGTTGCCGTGGAGGATTTCAACAATTACCTGGCTGAGAGGATGGTGGAGGCTGTTCTCGTTAAATCCTCGGAGAGGGCTTTGGCGCATCACCTTGATGCGCCCTCGCGCCTGGCGCCACGCTTGCCGCACGGCTTCGTCTCGCACCACCACCGCTCGTTCTGCATATCGACCTGATACCCCCACATTCACCGAAACACCGATTTCAACGTTTCGTCATTCAAGCTCCGTATAATGACTCTACCCATGGACCCCACGAAGATGCACTTTAAGCGAGTTACGCTCACGTCGAAGAAGAACTGGTGGATGGGTACGTGCGCCAGGCCCTCCCGCTCCGCCTACCTACTCTAAGGTGCGCTGTAATGTTCGCCTACAGTTGAGCTGGACGAGGATGGACACCAGATGTCTTCATCGCCTGCACCGCAGCAGCAAGATGGGCATCTACAGGACTGGCCAAACGAACTTACATCGAGCCCGAAGATGAACGACACACGGCCCCTGCTAGAGCATCGCGACTATTCGGGCAGCTCGCAGACGCAGCGAACCTCGTTCCCCCAACGTACAACTACGCAAACGTACCGCACGTCCTTGACACCTCATGCATCAACAGCCGTGACCAGCATCTTTCATCCGCCATCGCACCCTTCGTCGCTATTCTCTTTCCCCACACCGACTACATACTCTGCACCTCCACATCCCACTCAGAATCTTCTACCATTTGCAACAGGGAGTGCTTCCGAGTTGTTCAAATGTGTGGTCAAGAAGCCCGACATCGTACAGCTGGAGATCAACGGCGAGATGCAGGGCAATGCTCGGGACGTCAGCGTACAATTCCTTGCGGAATTGCGCGTATACACTACCCTCACTCGACACCGCAACATATGCGCGTTCCTTGGTGCTCTGGAGAACGTCGGCATGGTACTCGAGTACGTCGAGGGACGGACCCTTTGGGATGTCATCAAGGACTCTACTTCACCAGATACCAAGACCCCCCTCACTCGCACGAAGAAGATCGACTTCCACAACCAGCTCCTTGACGGACTCACGCACCTACATTCCTTCGGGCTGAGCCACGGCGATCTTTCCCTCCTCAACATCCAAGTGACATGGTCGAGAGATACAATCAAGCTCCTCGACTTTGGCCGTTCTGTCTCCGCCGACTCTGTCTTCGCCTCCCCAGACGACGACCTCCAGTCCCCGCCCTACGCCGGGTCTCCGACGCTCTCTCCGCAGTTCACCCCGCGCGGGCTGCCCATCACGTCGCGGTTCGGGCAGCAGCTGCCCAGCGTGCCCGCGTTCCCGCCGCCGCCGTACGCGGCGCTGCAGCCGACGCACAACGGGCGGCGCATCGAGCAGATCCACCCGGGCACGCGCCCGTTCTCCGCGCCGGAGGTGCTCCGCGGCGAGTGCGCGGACCCGCTGCTCGCGGACGCGTACAGCTTCGGGATGGTCCTCGCGTGCCTCGACCTGCAGCGTCACGTCGACGTGCCGCCGTGGGAGCAGCGCAAGGACCGCCTCCCGAAGGGCCTCCTCGAGAGCCTCGGCATCTTCAAGGCTCCCTGCGAGCGCTACCTCCGCCGCGTCGACGAGCGCTGTAGGGTGCTCAAGGAGGATTCCATCGACCCGAACCTGGTCGAAGACGTTGTCATGGAGGATCGTGCCTGAGCAGCAGTGCCCGTGTGGAAGAAAAGTAAGGATGTATATCATGCTTGTGACGGACCACCGTGTACTACCATCCCATGTAATTTAGGGCTATCACCACTCCGCAGAAATACAAACCACCGTCATTGCTGAAGCGCTGAAGTATGAATTCGGGACGACACGCATATAAGCTTTGGACTGCGCTACATCTTTCCGGAAGACGTCTGGTTACGTGTTTCCTCTATAGTACTGGCTGAGGAGCGCCATTTGTCCGTATAAATGACGGATCTCCGCCCGCAGGTGGGTGGCCCCTTGTCCAGACCAGTCTGCTTGAAAGTTGTGGGGTCTGTGCAGCAGATGAGTCTCCTACACAGTCATGACGACTCAATATTGCCAATCTCAGCCAATCAGGAATCCGATGTGCGTAGCAACCGTACCACGCTGCACTCGCCATTCGGACGTATATTCACCCTCCTCTCACCACCATCCCCTCCCTCCGTCTCCGCACATCTACCATGGCCTCAAGTCGTACAGACGACGAGCTGCCTTACACCAAAGACTACCTGCGCCTTTTCTCGCTGACTGCGCTTCCCCAGGACTTGCGCTTGCCCAGCAAGCTGAATCCGAATTTCTGCCACCAAGCACTGCGAATTAGCCCTGGCGGCAGGACTGTCAGCATTGGTGCGCCTTGTTGCTCTGTACATGAGAGGCGTCGCTCATTGGCGGTGCAGATAGAGAGTCCATGAAACAATCCCGGACGGACAAGGGATATGCCTCCGCCCGCTCCGATTATGTGTTCAACACCGCACCATCCTGCTGCAAGATTTACTACTTCGAAATGCGAGTGCTGGAGCTCGATAACCAAGGGTAAGCAGTGAATGTGGTCTATTACGGTCAGCCGAGTCAATTTTTTCCCGTCAGTGTTGCAGGTATCGGGTATGTTCGTCTTCAGTCTCGTCGAAGTCCATCGTCATTTGACTGCTGCATAGACTCTGTATCGACGTTGATTTCTCAACACACGCCAAACTCATCTACTGGAGTGATGGGTGCCTGGCCTTCAAGGTGCGAGGCCAGCACCAGGGGCAAGATGCCATTATACGCGATGACTCGGCATTTGCGCGTGAGTCATCGACGACATGCTTGGACGTGCTCATTGAGTCGTCCCATCTGTAGGCGGCGATATCGTCGGCTGTGGTTTTCGCGTACAAGACCGCTCGTTCTTCACGACAAGAAACGGAATAAATTCAGGTACTAGTGGTGCCTAGGAACGCACAATATGTCCCGCGCTCACCAGACTGGATGTAGATGTGATTCCGAAACTCGATTTCCAGCACTTCCTCGATAGGGCTGCAGCTCACACAGTGGATCCGCGGGTTTACGTTGCCCTCGCTCGAGATACTCGCATTTCGCTACGGGCTAATTTCGGCCAGGAGCCATTTGCGCTTGACGTCGGGAAGTACTGCACTTCGACACGACATACGAGTCTGGGATCAACAGCTGCGGCGGCATTTCCTCAAGAACTACTGTCTCTGATTGTCCAGGACGCCTCGGACGGCACGCTTGCTGTTCGGGGCGATCGCAACTTCCGGCTTTCCAGAATTTCTCTTCTCCGCCAGCACAACATCTGCCTAGGACGCCTCAGTCTCGTCAATCATCATTGGGCTAAATCCTTTCGACCGATGATGCTTGAACGTATCGTGCTCAACTCATCACATCAGCTGCAGCCTCTGGAACTATTTCTTGACGGCTTGCGCAAGGCTAGCATGTCTCAAGCAGACGTCAGATGGCTGTGGACAGTAACTCTATGGGCTACTTACGATCGCCGAGCAGCGGCGTCGCCCATGCGGCTCCTCGAGCATATGCTTCTATCTCCGCTCGCTCACAAGCTTCACAAGCTAGAAACGCTGTCCTGCAGTCTGTCGCGGAACGCACTGTGGAGCCACGACGAAGTTCCACGGCGATTGGATGGAACATCCTTCCCGCCCAGGATATCTCAGGCAGCACCAGCTTTGTTGCGCCCCTTCAGCTCGGTCAAATCTTTGCGGCTTTCGTCGCGAAGATTTGGCAGCTTCCGCGATCTCATCCGTTTTCTGGGTGCGTTGCGTGGTCTGGAGTCCGTCTACCTTGAGGAGGTCTGCTGGCCTGACGAAGGGGATACTGGGCAGGAGGTGACGATGCCCCGCTGGATACGTCGCCCCGAGGGTCTTCAACATCTCTCCATGGTTGACAGATTGTGCCACAAAGATACGAGATTCATCACCTTTCTGTGCTCGCTCTTTGTCAATCAGCTGGCGCTGCCCTCAGAGGATGCAGAAGCGGTCCTGCATACCATTCGCCACAGTTTCGCTGCGGTTACATGGGACAAGCGGGGCGAGATCGACAATATTGTACCTGGGTCTAATAGCTTGTTCGAGATCAGCCTTAGTTCTACTCGCCGTAAGGAGTAATCCACGTTCTGTTTCAGCTGCTGAACCTCATGTTGCTACGTAGGTTGCATGGAGACTCACCTGCCTAACGGCAAGCCGCCGATGAATGTCGAGTACACATTTCAACGAGTTACTTCAGGATACCAGGTGCATACCGCTCTTTCAAACATCGTCATATCCTTCTCGGGAAATATCCCAGCCTTGATATCCAAGGCACATTTCATCGCTATGTGTTCTGCCATCCAGTCAAGTCTCCGTGGTCTTTCAAACTACCCAGAGCTTCGTTGCAGACTGCGTACGACTGGCGTACCGCCCGCTGATCGCCACTTGATCTCCGAGTGGATGACACAAACAAAGTCCCACATGTCCCTCTTGGAAGCAGATGGAGTTCTTCAAGTCGATCCGGTGGTATAGAAGGCCTCGAGCTGTTAAACCAACGTGCACGTATGACCTATCGGATGCACTGCCTGATACACGGAAAGCCAAGACACCACTAGTACATACAAAATAAATGACAAACGTAACGCGACCCTCGTCTCACTTCCTCCTATCAACCTCCTTCCCCTTTCCCTTCCCCGTCACGCCCGCCTGCACCGTCCGCCCCACGCCCTCTCTCGCCTGCTTCGCCTTGAACTGCGCGCGCCCGTGCGCATGCATCATCTTCCGGAGCCGGGGCCACCCCACGAGCTGCTCGGGCGGCAGGTCCAGCGTCTGCGCGCTCAAGTCGAGCGTCATCCCGCCGGCCTTGCGCCTCTGCACCGGATACGACTTGCGCGGGGACCGCGGCACGGCGGGCGTGCCCGGCGGCGGCGTCGCGCGGGGGTCTTCCGCGGGCGCGTCGGTGCGGGCAGCAGGGGCGCGCTCGACGACGGGTGCCGCGCGCTGCGGCTGCTTGCCCTGGGCTTTCGCGGAGAGCTTGTTGAGGGCGGCGGCCTTCACGGGCGGGATGGGTGCAGGCTCCTTCCGGGGCTGCGCATCGTTTCTCTTCGACGCGTATACCCGCAGCGCAGGCTTCTGCGGTGGCGCCGGCGCTACACCTGCCTCGACGGGATCCCTCTTCTCTCCCTCCGCCTCCAACATGCGCTCATCCTGGTCCTGCGCTGTCGCCTCCACCCTGGCCTCTCCTCTAGTATTCTGTTCGACCTCCCGCGCCTTGCCCTTGTCCGCCGCGCCCGGTGGTGGCGCCCGCAGCATCTTCCTCAAGACCTTCTTCCTCGGCGGCGGCATGTCGCTCTTGTCCATCTCGGGCGACGACGGTATCTCGACGACCTCGGTCGGCGCGAGCCGCCGCCTCTTCGCGGGCGGCGGCCCCTCAAGTGCCTCCACACGGCGTTTCAGCTTTCGGGGCGGCTGCATGCTGGACGTGGATGCCGGGTCGGTGGCCACGGACGTCGGGAGCGTCGAGTTGGACTGCGCGGTGGTGCCGGAGATGGCGCGGCTCGTGGACGAGGTGTCTTGTGTCCTGTCCTGTGTCCTGTTGGAGGCAGAGATGGACAGCGCGGCGAGAGCCTTGTGATGCGGCGTTTGCTTGATTGGTGATTTTGGTGGAGGAACAAGGTGCGACGGGCCCTGTGTTGGAGGTGGCGGCTTAGGCGCCGAAGTCGAGACCGGGCTCTTCGCCTTCACCGGCTCTGGCGTGCGCGGGGGGCGAGATTTGAGCACGGCCACTGCAGACTGCTTGCGCATGAAAGACGGCGCCTTCCAGGCCTCGGCGTTGTGGTACGTCTTCTCTGGGGTCCGAGGGGCTTCTGGTACCGGAGCTGGTTTGCTGCCACTTGGCTCTGCATTCAAGACCGCTGTGTCGTGCATCTTCTCAGCCTCCGTGAGGGCCTCGCTGTCCAGAGAGTCCTTGGGCGGGGCAGGGGAACTAACTCCGGGGAGCATCCACTTGAACGTGTCGAGAAGACGTTTCGGAAACGAAGTGTTCGCAGCCGAAGGAGGCTCCTCCTCCACATCCTGTGGTGCTGGCGCCGCCCGCATCCCTGCCTCGACCACTTCAGAAACCTTCTCGCGCATCCCTGCCTCGACCACTCCAGCGACCTCCTCGCGCACGACTGCCTGGACCGCAGAAGCAGCCCGACTCTCCGCAAGAAGCGCAGCGCGAACCGCCTCGTCCGTGCGCCCGTCGTCCGAGTCCATGTCCTCGTCCTCGTCCTGCGCTTCCGGTGCCCCTGGATCCTGGGCGTCTTCGGGCAGCTCGAGCACCTGCTCGTCCATGACGCTGCCCTGCACGATCTCCACGTCGCTCGCGCCTGGGACCGCGGCGCCGCCGTCGACGTCCATCGCGTTGTCCATCGCGTCGTCCATCGCGTCGTCCACCGCGTCGTCCGACTGCGAGGAGCCCGGCGCGCGCGCGAGCGCGTCCTCGGCCTGCGCTTCGTCGGCCGTGTCGTTGTCCTGCGTGCCGGAGACGTCTTCTTGCGCTGGGGCGGCGTCGGCTGCAAAGGTCTGTGGGCGTTCGTCGGCTTCCTGGGACGCGTCACTTGCCCTCGGTGCGTCCGGTTCCGGCTCCAGGGTATCTGCGGCCCCATTCGCGAGCTGCGCCCCGCCACCACTGCCCGCCACATCTCCTTCACCAGCACCGTCCGCACGAACAGACTCCTCCTCGGGGACGACAGACAGCTGCGCCGGCTCGAGAGCCGCCCCGCGCTGGGGCACCTCCTGCGAGTCCGTCGCGTACGAGAGGCTCTGCCCGCTCCGGCTCCCCTGGCTCTCGTCCTGCGTGTACGGCTGCGCGGCGGGCTCTGGCGCTTGCGATGCATGATCTGGCGGCGGCGGCTGATCCTGCGGCTCGTCCTGGGCCTGCGGGACGACGCGAACCGGGCTCTCGGGCCGACTCTGGCTCTCGCCGGCGTCCTGCGCTCGCTCCTTGGGCTGTGCTGCCGCCTGCGCCATCTCGCCACTCTGCTCGTCGGGCGGCACCACCTGGCTTCGGACGCGATCCTGGCTCTGGCTCTGGCTCTGACTCGCCGTCGCGCCGCTCACGTCCGAGTCCGGCACGAGCACCCGGCCCTGGCTCGTCTCCACGCCCTTGTCCCCACCCTCGCCCTCGCCCTTGCCCCCACCCTTGCCCGCGTCCATCCTCGTACCAGTATCCGGCACCGCCCACGGCGCGTCGAGCGCGAGCGTGCCCGAGAACGCGCGGTTCGGCGGCGGAGGCGGCAGCGGCGTCGACGTCACGGCGGGGCTCGTCCACGGCTGCGAGCTGTGCACGAGCTTCGGCGCGGCCTGGCGCGGGTTAATTTCACCCTCGTGCTGGGGCGCGGAGAGTGCCGCGTCTGGCTGGCTCGCGTCTGGCTGGCTCGCGTCTGGCTGGCTCGCGTCCCGCTGGCTCGCGTCTGCCTGCCCTGCGGCGTCGTGGACCTCGCTCTGACTTGCGCTCGGCGCACTCGACGGCGGGAGCTCGCCCTCCTGCGCCTGCGTGCTGTCCGGCACGAGCACGCGCCCGGGCGTCGCCGCGGGCAGGCTGCTGCTCGGCGCGTGTCCGTCTTCCATCGTCGACCCTCCGTCTTCCATCGCTGACCCTTCGTCGAGGGGGCTCTGCGCACGGGACGGGACATCCATGCGTTGAGGCTCGGGTGACGGTGTCGGAGGCGCGGCGGGGCTCGCGCTGCGCGAGAGCGGCTCGCCGAACGCGTCCTCGTGCGGGTCGCTCGCGGGGTCGACGGGCATCGCGTCGTCATCGGAGCCGGGCGCGTCTTCGTCTCCCAGTGCGTCCTCTTCGCCAGACGCGTCTTCGTCGGAGCCGGGAGCGTCCGCGTCCGCGTCGGAGTCCTCGTCTTCGTCAATATGGCGCCGCGGGCTGCTGCCGTGCACAGACGGCGACCACGCGGAGGGCGTGCGCTGGCGCGCGTCGTCCTCTGCGGCGGGTGCGCGGTGCGCGAGGGGCGTGTGCGGGCGGTCAGGCGAAGAGCCGAGGTCGAGCGCGCCGCGCGTGGTGCGGCCTGCGGGAGGGGTGTTGAGTGATAAGTGATTTGGAAGAGGGAGGAAACGTACGTCTGGGCGGAGTCTGCGGGAGCGCGAATGCGTCGGTGCGCGTGGGTGGTGAGGCGGGGCCTGGCGAGGGGGAGCCGTAGACTTGGTGGGTGTTTGTTAGAGGCGGAGAAGGGGTGCAGCGAGGGTGTGTGCGTACCGTGTCCCACGTTCATCAGCTCGGCGCCGATCTCGGCGGCGTTGGGCGGTTCCTTGAAGTTCTGCGCGACGTTGAGTTTAAGCGTATCGACGGGTGGGGGGAGGGCTTACACGCCAGCGCCGTTCGTGGGCTTTCAGAGGACCGCCTTTCAGCTTGTTTGGACGCTGGGCTGGGCGTGGAGGGCGAGGGCGAGGGCTCCCGTCGGGAGAGGAGTTTCGTTGTTGCGGGGTGTGCGAGACGATTTGCGTGTATATCGGGGGAGAGCTACGTGATGTCGCCGCGGCCGCCTCTGCTTGCTCTTGCTTTCTCAACTTTAGGACGTTCCTGTTGTGATTTTGAGCTTGAAACTGCGTGCAAGGAGCTGGTGAACGCACCCGCCACCGTTTCCCTCCCGCAACCCATGCACCCACTCCTGTATACTCTTCTCTGACTCGATGTCTTTTGGCGCGCCCCATACGGCCGCGTCAAAGGATCCGATTACAGTAAAGGTGCGGACTTCGAGTGTGAGGTGTTCGAAAGTAGACATTCCTTGCCCAGTTGACTTCGGTACGCGGGCAAACATGGGCCGGAAGTTCTTCATGCTCATGGCAACTGTCTTGTATGACGATATAGGACTGTGGCCGTATTCCGAGCTTTACACCCGGCGAAGATTGTGTAAATGGTTCGAGGCGCACAGCGACGAAGTGGACGTACTGCTTGAAGGCCTTCATCGCCTCCTTGCTGAACCGCACAGGGAGCATGAACTGGAGGTCGGACACGACGGCCCATATCCAGTTGTCCTGCCCTTCGGTCTGCCGCGTGATAAACTACTGTCGTCGCGAGGAGAAGCACGGTTGAGCTGGGCAGGCAGCGCGCAGAAAGCGGGGAGCACGAGCCTTGACGATCTGCACCTTCTTGGCGGGGGTGTGGACGGGGACGGACATGAGGTCGCCGCCGTGTGTCTGTGCGACGGCGAGGAGGTAGTCGCGGAGCCAGGGCGGGGAGAGGCTCCGGGACATCGCGCGGTCTGGCGGCGGCTGCTGGCGGTCGGGGCTCGGGACGTCGACCCTCCAGCCGCCCAAACGCGTCCTGCGCCACGACGCCGGCGCCCATCACAACTGCACGTGCTCCCGTGTAAACATGCTCGCCCAACACACTCACCTATTCTGCCCTTCGCGCAGAATTCGAGATGTTTGTTGGAATTTTATGAGACAATTATGGCAGCAAAAGCGTCCGGGAGTCTCAGCTGAGCCGCCTCGATGTCCAAATACAATATGGAGCTCTGAAGGAGGTGCTTTGCGCTGTTGACGTATGTCGAGTCCAACACACTCGGGCCAATTCAAGGTACATTTCCCTCATTGCTGCTGACAGGACATAGCCCACTCGTGATGTAGTTCTGTATCCTGGGTAGTTGGTTGAAAGTTGAGGTCGACATCCTGTCCCGTGTACCATCGGCTGGACTGCATGGTCACACATGCGCCCGTCGCTGGACTCGCCGACTCATTCGCCGAGACGGATGGGTTAGCATGTAGAACTGACTGTCCGGCAAGCACCGAAGTTGGTAGATGCTCGCGACCCCGGGCCACGGAGGACGCAGGAGATTCGTCGCTCCAGCGAGCACACCATACGGAAGGCCTTCGAGTGTGCTCGAAATTCGGCCTGTACATCTTCCATTGAGCAGACCCTTTCGTTGCGTATGGTAGTCATCTTGCATGGCGTTCACGAATTGTCTGTTGGGCACGCAAGAGCACGTGGGCTTGACTGGTATGCGATTATTCAATGAATGGGGGGTGGAAATTATGACGGAACAAGCAGCAGAGCAAACCGAGTCTAGTACATCACCAGGTCAACTGACCAAAAATCCCAGGCCATCACGGGTTCTGCGACGGCGGTGGGGGCGGTGGGGGCGTGTCCGCGTTCTGCGCCGGCGCGCTCGCCTCGGCCTCCGCCGCGCTGCTCTCCGCCTCTATCCGCTCGCGCGCACGCACGACCTTCGACTGGAGGTAGTGCGACCAGTACTGCGCCGTCGGCTTCTTGCCCGGCGTCGGTTTTGGCGGGGCGGCCGGCGGCGAGTTCGCCTTGAAGAGGTACTCGTAGTGCTGCGGGGCGCGCGCGCGGGCTCAGCGCGGGGCGCGGGCAGTCGGGGTAGGCGGAGCGCACCTGCAGTATCCTCTCCGCGGGCTCGTCCTTCTTCACGTTCAGGATGAGGCGGGCCTCGTCCAGCGTCATCCGGTGTTCCCGCGTCAGGCGGTCGGTTAATGACCCCGAGGTCGCGTTCTGCATGCCTGCGACGTCGCCGCCGAGGGCTTCTGGCCTGTATTTTGCGTCTGGAGGCGATAGTGAGTCAAGGTTGGGTCCCAGAGGGGCGCACGCGACACGCACTTGCGACAGCTTGCCGGCCGGCCGCGGCGAACGCTTTGCCCAATATTTGTGCGCCAGCAATGGCGATCTGTACAATTACTTTTGGTGAAGACTGCATTTCATTAGCATAACCAGCTGCACAAGTTCAGTGGCAGTATGCGTACCATAGGTAGGTCGTAAGGTTGAGGGAGCTGGAGGTTCGGAGAAGGGAGTGCTTGAGAGTCCCCGCGGCGGCCGGCGGGGAGAGGGCGCCTGCACGTGACAGCGCGCGGTCCAAAATTTCGGCTCGTGTCCCTCAACCACCACCTCCGTCTCCCTCTACACTCGGCTCCGTCTGCTTTATCTACCCACACTTAATATGTCCAACGTCGCAGAGCACAAAGCAAAAAAGCGCAAGCACGCCGCGCCCGCCGTCGCAGAGGAGCCGTCCTCGAAGCGCTCGAAAACGGAGAAGGCGAAGGACAAGAGCAAGAGCAAGGACAAGAGCAGGGACAGAGCGAAGGGCAAGGGCCGCGCCGCGCCCGCCTCGCAGTTCCGCGTCGTCGAGGCGTCGCTCCTGCTCTCGATCGCGCCGGTCTTCGCGAACAACCTGCGTGCGGGTGCAGAGGAGATGCTGGACTCGATGCTGATGAGGTGCGGGTGCCTGTGCATGTGCTGTGTGTACCCGGGAATAATGGGACAGCGTGCTCCGTGTGAAGATACGTCCCGGCGCTGCAGGGTGTCGTGCTTGCGCACCATGACCTCCGCTTCCTCGACTCGAAGGCGACCATCAAGGCCGACTGCCCGTTTGCGAACTGCACCGTGAACTTCCAGGCGACTGTGTGGAGCCCATATGTCGGCCAGAAGCTAGGTGCGTCGTGCCGTAGCATGTTCTAGCATTTAAGATGACGCTAATTGCGTGCTGCAGTGGGTAAGGTCAACCTCTGCTCGCCAGACCACGTATCCCTCCTTGTGCACCGGACATTCAACGTCTCAATACCACGGCACCATATACCTACAGACAACTGGGAATTCGAGTACGGGCCCGCGGAGAATGATCCCGAGTTCGGCGCGGAGGATGCTGCAGAGGGCGCAGAAGATGCGGAGAAGCCGGAGGAGACGACAGAGAGCAGTGGACGATGGGTGCACAAGCTGACAGGAGATAAGCTTGGCGGGAAGGACGGCCGCCTAGAGTTTACTGTCATCGGGTACGTCCTGCATACCCGCACATAGGCTGCTTCGCTAAAGGATTCCTGCAGATTGACGATTGCGAACCAAATGCTCTCGCTCATTGGCTCAATACAAGCCGACCCCTTCTCGCCCGAGCACGCACCCGACCACTCCGTGCAGACGACCGCACCGAAGAAGCCCAAGCAGCGCACGGCGCCCGAGCCCAAGCCGCCGGTGGAGGTGCTCGAGATCCTGGACGAGGACGCGGACAGCGACGAGGACACCTTCCAGGCGCTCGGCCGGCTCGGCGACGAGGCCATCGCGCGCGAGGCGGCGCGGAAGGCCGAGGAGCAGGCGAAGAGCGAGAAGAAGCGCAAGCGGAAGGAGGCGAAGGAGTCTGTGCAGGACGCGGAGGACGAGGGGCAGACGGAAAAGAAGAAGAAAAAGAAGAAGACGTCGTAGGGCGTGCAGCGCGGATGGCAGTGATTCTTGGGTCTTCTTGGGTATCTTCAAAATAATATTCCTCGCTCTCGAGCACTTCACGTTCTGTCTTGCAGGAGTGTCCGTCGCGCTGCGGCAGTGCGACTAGTCGTCGGTAGGTGCGCCAGTCGCGGTCACGCGGGCACGGTCAGCGGTGGGACAGGCGCTATGCTGTGAAACGCGCGCGCGTGGCGTACACCCTTCGCGAACGTCAGTGGCACCGTGACTGGCGCGTCTGGCCGCTAATTGTGTCGTGAGTGCAGCCACCTCGCGGTGATTGCGTTCGTCCTCATCAGGCTTAGGGCTGCCTCCTGGGCGCGCACACGAGCGCATGCCCCTCGCAGTGCACTCCACCGCCTGCGGTCGGCGGTGAATATAGCCCGTCGTCCACCTTCATCTATCACCTCGTCGCGGGGTGGTGTCTCTCCCTGCGCCTGTCCGCGGACGTACTTACATGCGCACCGGAATGCGGCGCCCACCGGGTATGGGTTTGATGACGGGACCGTATATATGGGCGCAAGAAGTCAATGTTCCCAGGTCATCTGCCTTCCCGTGGTCTTAGACTGCGATGTCCTACACCCTCCTCGCTTTTGCCGTCTGTGTCCTGATTCCCGTGGTGGGAATCCTGCTGAAGCGGAGCAGCAGGCCTGCTCCCTTCCCGCCGGGCCCCCCTCCTGACCCTATCATCGGCCATGTCCGCTCTTTCCCTCGCGACGACCCACACCTGGGTCTCATGCAGCTGGCAAAGCAGTACGGTGCGCCGTCTCCTCTCACTCGCGTCTTCCCGGAGCTGACTGGCCTCGCGCCTGCCAGGCGACGTGATGTACTTCAACCTCCTGGGTAAACAGTTCGTGGTCCTCAGCAGCCACGCCGCCGCGACGGACCTGCTCGAGAAGCGGAGCGCGATCTACAGCAGCCGCCCGTACCTGCCGCTGCACAACCTGTACGTCCGCCCGGCCCCGCAGGCCCCACCCGCCGCTGACTGTGGCGCAGGGTCGGCTGGGACGACATGCTCGCGTTCCTGCCGTACGAGCGCTTCCAGGCGCAGCGCAAGGTCTTCCACCAGGCGTTCACGCGCCCGGGCTGCGTGCCCTTCCGCGCGATCCAGCTGCAGCAGGCGCAGGTGCTCCTCAAGAACCTCCTGCGCGACCCGGCGCGCCACGTGGACCACACCGGGCGGTGCGCGCGCTCGCCGAGAAGTTTTCAGGGCGTGGGCCTCATGTGTCATGCAGGTTCGCGACCGCGGTGGTGATGGAGATCGCGTACGGTCACAAGATCGTGTCGGACGACGACCCGTACATTGCCATCGCAGGCGAGATTAACGATATCCTCGGTGCGATTGGCGATGTCTCCATCGTCGATTTCTTCCCGGCGCGTAAGTGCAGCCTGCTCTTAGCCCGAGTGAGCCGCTGACCCACGCCTCACAGTGCAACACATTCCCGCCTGGTTCCCTGGTGCAGGGTTCAAGCGCACTGCGCTACGTACGTGCCGTCAGATCCTGCCAATCGCGCTCGCCTTATTAGAGTTCGTCTTTCAGACTTCAACGAAACTGTGAAAAAGACACGGACCAAGCCGCTTAATATGGTCCGGCGTGAGATGGTAAATACATTTACAGGCTGCCACACCTATCGCCTGACAGCTTGGCAGGAAGCAGGGACCGCGCAGCCGAGTTTCTTGTCCATGCAGCTCGAAGAACTAGAGCGCAACGGCGAGACAAGCGAGGAAGAGATTAACCTGCGAAATGTTTCTGCCGCTCATCTATACGGAGGTGAGCGATCTTGGCATCTGGAGTGTACCCCACGGCTAATTTTCCTGGAGCCGGTGCGGAGACGGTGTGTAGATCCCAGGTCGGCTTCCTCGCCGTGATCTGACCCGTGATTTGTCTGCTGTGATTAGACGTGGTCGTCGATTCGCAACTTCATTGCGGTGATGCTACTACACCCTGAGGTCCAGCGCAAGGCGCAGGAAGAAATCGATCGCGTGGTCGGACCGGGACGCTTACCAGACTTCTCTGACCGCGACTCGCTTCCATACCTCGACTGCGTCTTGTACGAAACAATCAGGTGTGTCACCTACGGTAGTTCAGGCTATTTGATACTCACCTATGTTTGTAGATGGTGCCCTACGACACCACTTGGTTCGTGGCTCTGATTGTCCGCCTGTAACTCGCGCTCATCTAGCTCTGACATGCAGGAATACCTCATGCTACAGTCGCTGACGATGTCTACAAAGGGATGTTTATCCCCAAGGGCTCCACGGTGATCTTCAACGCTAAGTTCGTCCATTCGCCGTTATCATTATGTTCGACCGTTGATTCGTGTAACAATTCACAGAGCCATTGCCATGGATGAAACGGTCTACAAGAACCCAACGAAGTTCTACCCGGAGCGTTTCCTTCCCGAGAACGGCGAGCCCCTCCCTACACACATCACCTTCGGCTTCGGGCGCAGGTTCGTCCGGACATGACATCCTCCCCCCCTTCGCTCACAGACGGTTCCTCGCAGGATCTGCCCCGGGCGCTACCTCGCCGACGCGAGCCTCTGGATCGTCATGGCCTCCGTCCTCGCCGCCTTCCGCATCGCGCCCGCGCTCGACGCGTCCGGCCGCGAAATCCCGCCCGACGTCAAGTTCACGGCGCGTCTGACCTGGTGAGTGCCGCCGTTGCACGCCCTGCGCCGTCGCTGAGCACCCGCTGCAGCCACCCCGAGCCGTTCCGCTGCGACATCCGCCCTCGCTCCGACAGCGCCGCGCGGCTTATTCAGGACCTGCAGGTCTGACCTGCGCCCGCGCCTGGCCATTCATTCTACGTTGCCCAAGGCTATGCCTCCGGCGCTGCCACGGAGATCCTCTGTGTATTTATGTTCGCGGCCCGAGTGCCGATAATCAAACACCACTCACCAGAAGTCACGGCCCAGCGCGCTTGTTACCGCGGATATAGCCGACGCCGCAAAAGGAATTGCTCTGGATTCCATGGCACAAATTTATAGCTAAGTACGAGTCGCATATTCAGCGTCGTTGTCTTTTGAGGCGTCAACGGCCAGCACGTATCAGTTCCCGCTGGAACGTTCCGCCACGGGGGGCGTCCTGTTGCCTCAGCAGCGCCGGAGAAGATTTGCTCTCTTTCTTCGAGCGCAAGGACGTTTCGAAGATCGACCTCGGATCATTGTAAAGTGCTGACACATTTCATCTACCACCGCCCATGTGCATGCTCTCATATTTTTCGCGGCATTTTACCACTTGACGAACGTGACATCTCAAGGCGATTTGCGCTGATCACAATTGCGATATGCATACTGACATCATACAGATGATACTTTGAGCCACGATACAACGTGGCGCGCTGGGAAGTCGGTCGGCCGCTCCTCGCTCATGATGCGCTGCGCGCGAGATTCGCTTCGACGATGGTGAGCGCATGTGTCATCGGTGTCCTCAGGCACACTTTTACCTGCATTTTTAGGGGAAGTTGTGACGGAAGTCCCAGCATTTTGAATCGATAGGTGGCCATAACGACCTCACGTAACGCTCTCCGCGGACCATCCTTTGCCACAACGCCGGCGGTGAGACATTATCCGGCTGCGCTCACGGCGTATCGAACGCAAGTCTGGCGCGTCTCCGAGGCTCCGTTCGGATGCACCGTCTATTTACAAGCGAGCGCATCCGAAGCTGGGTCGACCACAGCACCGAACGGATCACGTCAAAGCCAAGCCATAATCTGCGCGCAGCGGGCGGGGCAGCGTGACACAGCGTGACGCCACTTCGCGCTGGACGCTGCCGGGCGGCATGTGACGGTCACGGCGGGACCACAAGCGCCGTGCGGCGGGCGAGCGGATTTGGAGGTTGAAACAGCAGCTGAAGGTGGGCCGGATAATCCTCAGACACTGCGACGCGCTGTGCATACGTTTCATAGCACACCCACCCCACGCAGCCGTCTCAGATGTGTACGCATTTGGCGTACGCTCCTTCGCCGAGCCCGAGTGTGCCGCCGCCATAAAACCATGGGCCGACGTGCGGAAGGGCTGACTAGGGACTGACCCGCCTGTTTTCGAATACTGCACTACAGCATGGGTGTAGAGAATTTCTCGCCACTTCTGCCTCCTGGCGTTCTACGCATCAATCCCGCTATGAGCAAGAACGACGCACTCTTGGCTATCGGCGGGGCCGCACTCGTATGTCGGTTTGCTAAGTCTCATACTCTCGCAGCACTGACGTAGCCATTTTAAGGCCTGCCACCTGATCTTCAAGAAATGGGAGTTCACATACATCCCCGCGGTGACGACTTTGCTCCTGCTGGTCCCCCTGGCGCTCTCGGGCCTCCTCGTCCCGCACTATGGCGTACTGCTCGCGGCGCCCGTCGCCTTTGCCATCTACTACGGCGTCATGCTGACGTCCATCGCGCTCTACCGCCTTTCGCCGTGGCACCCGCTCGCGAACTACCCGGGCCCGCTGCCCGCGCGGCTGTCGAAGTGGTGGATGGTATGGCAGGAGCGCGATGGCCAGCAGCACAAGTACATCCAAGCGCTGCATGACCGCTACGGCGACATCGTGCGCATCGGGCCGAATGAAGTCTCGCTCCGCAATGTCGACGCTGTGGCGCCCCTGATGGGCACCAACGGCCTGCCAAAGGGTCCCGGTAAGTTTTTTCCCGGTCGGTGCAATTATATGCTCCCTTACTGATGTATCTTCAGCTATCCGTGGGCAAGGCTTGGAGCCGCCCGTCACAGGTCTTATTGGCATCAGAGATCCAGCTGAGCACGCCCGTCGCCGTCGTCCTTGGACCAGGGCTTTCAGCACAGCGGCTCTGAAAGAATACGAGCCGATCATTATCAAGCGCATCACACAGCTCTCCGACCAGCTGCTGAGTCAGAAGGGCACACTCAATCTCGCGACGTGGTTCAGCTGGTTCACGTACGACATTATGGGAGACATGGTGTCAGTATTTCCAGTGTCTCTGAATCTCCTCGTACCTTCGGCTAATCCATGTCCAGGTTCGGCGGAGGAAGCGAAATGCTCGCCAACGGCGACCAGGATGGCGTCTGGACCATGTTTAAGGAGGGCGGGGAGTACGTACAGTCTGCCAATCTGATGCGTTTTCTTCTGACAGCTGTGTATAGGGGCCAGATGATGTACCACCATATCCCCTGGCTGGCCCACTACGCCAAACGCCTCCCCATGTCGCCCGCGCTGAAGAAGATGCGCGCCTTCGCACTCGGCCGCACTGCAGATCGCTACAAGAAGGGCGCTACCACGAAAGACCTGTTCTACTACCTGGTAAGCGAATATCATCACATGCGGAGCACGCTCTCATTCCGCATGACCAGAGCAACGAGGACGGTGCAGAGAAGGTCAACCCGCCCGCCCGACAGGTCATCTCGGACGGCGTTCTGGCGACTATCGCAGCGTCTGACACCACTTCGACAACCATATCGAACGCATTCTGGAACATCCTGCGCTACCCGCACTACTACAAACGGCTCCAGGCGGAGGTCGACAAGTATTACCCTCAAGGCGAGAACGCTTTCGACACGACGCATCATCCTAAGATGACCTTCTTGGAAGCCGTCCTGTACGAAGCTTTCTATTGTAACCTGGACTGCTTCGCTGATCCATGTTCAGAAACGAGACTCTCCGCCTGTACCCCGTTCTGCCCAGCGGTAGCCAGCGTGCCCCTATTCCCAGCAAGGGCGACAGGGTCGTCGGACCTTAGTATGTATTCCTTTATCTTCGAGACGTAATATCGAGCCGACGTCCGTTCACCTAGCTTCATCCCGGACGGCACACAGGCACGCGTGCACTTCTGGTCGCTGCACCGCGACCCGCGGTACTTCTCGCACCCGGACACGTTCTGGCCGGAGCGGTGGCTGATCGCGGAGGGGCTCGAGGCGGCGCCGGCGGGCGAGGCGTTCGTGCACAACGCGAACGCGTACATCCCGTTCTCGTTCGGGCCCTCGAACTGCGTCGGCAAGAACCTCGCGCAGATGGAGATGCGCATGGCCGCGTGTTACCTGCTGCAGAACCTCGAGTTCGCGCTCGACCCGCGCTGGGACCCCGCCGCGCGGGAGCGCTCGACCGTCGACCAGTTCGTGCTCGTCATGCGCGAGGGCGTGCCCGTGACTGTGCAGCGCAGGAACTAATGGGCGGACCCTGAGGTTGTACTTGTAGCATTACGCGGAGGGACGATGTTCAAGTTCTTATTATATCGAGAATTGTTGTTATCTCAGCGCCACCCCTGTGAGAGATATCAGTGATTGCCAGCCGATGTACAGCGATAGTGCATGCGGCTGTCGAGCTTACTAACTGGTGGTTCAATTTCCAGTGAGGGTTTGGCAGGACGTCTGCGTCGTCTGGCAGGCATCGGTCACGTGGTGCCAGCTGTACGAGCCGCCACGTCGCTTGCTAAAGCATCTCTTGACAACGACTTCACCTCAGCGTTAGTTGCCAACGATAGCGAGCAGCTTTACGCCTTTTTCTTCTCGAGCGCAAGTCTATTAACGTGTCTCTAGACCTTGCGGACTGTTCTCGGCGTGGCCCTGCCAGAGCTTATGAACACATCTGTCCGTTGCCGTACGCTTCCGTCAAGGGTGCCTAGCAACTCGCCGCCTCGCCTCTTCGACACGGCATGGATCAGGCCAGCGATATGAGCATGGGAAGCAGCGCGCTGCGCCGTGCACGGTGCGGCGCCGGGCCTTTGTCGTGCGCAACGCGGCGACCAGACTGTCGCCGTACTGCATACGAGCCTGGGCACGTATCGCTGCTGCAGAAGCCTGGGAAGAGGCCCAAGTTGCCGTGCCGCCCCTTCCCTGCAGAGGCACGCCGGCGATTCCTGTGGCGCCATTATATACGCAACCTCCGGTCGGACGTAGGGACGCTGCGCCCGCTTGAAGTGCCCCAGGATGTCGTGCACTCTGGCTTTAGCGTCACTCCTCCTGTCGATCTTCGCTGGCAGAGCACTGTGGGCTAGGTTCCGTCAGCCTGCGCCCTTCCCCCCAGGCCCACCGGCCGATCCGCTCATTGGCAATGTGCGCGCTTTTCCTACCCGCGATCCTCACCTAGGCCTTGCCAAATTGGCCCAGCAGTACGGTACGCAAAGCCGCATGCAGAGTTTAAACCGTCGAGGAGCTGATATGGCCCCCCGCAGGCGATGTGATATACTTCAACATCTTCGGGAAACACGTCGTAGTCCTCAGTAGCCAGGCGGCAGCCTCTGACCTGCTAGAGAAGCGCAGCGCCATCTACAGCAGCCGCCCACGGTTCACGATACATGAGATGTACGCAGGCGCGTCGCCCAGAGGATCACGCTGACAGGAGCTGTGCCAGGATTGGATGGACAGACCAGCTGTCGTTTCTGCCTTACGGCAGCCAGTTCCACAAGCAGCGAAAGCTCTTCCAGCAGACATTCTCGCGGCAAGGGTGTCTCGCCTTTCAGCCCAGTCAGCTGTCACAAACACACGCGCTTCTGAAGAAGATCCTGCAGGACTCGGCGCGATACCAAGACCACGTCCGAGAGTACGTTCTGCATGAGTCCTGGGCCAAAGCTAAGAGACTCACTGGCTTCACGAGGTTTTCTACGGCAGTTATCATGGAGATAACATATGGTCATAAGATCAAGTCAGATAACGACCCATATGTCAAGTGCGCAGAGGACACGAACAAAGTCCTCATGGGAGTCGGCCATAGCGCGTCCATTCTCGACTTACTTCCCGCGCGTAGGAGTACTTCATGCTTCCCTTAGCTTGAATCTGACAAGCTGTAGTCAGATACACTCCCAGCTGGTTCCCGGGAAACTGGTTTACCAAATTTGCGAGAGGTGCGCCATCCCGCACTCGATACGCTAGCCGGTTTTTACGAGGACGCCGCTAGAATCGGCGCCGGTAATCCAGCACTTGCGTGATTTTCCATTCAAGCAGGTCCGCCAGCAGATGGCACGTAGTTCTGTTGTGTACCCTGCTTGTCGCGGCCCTATTGGTGCTGACCTCGCGACAGGCATCCGGGACGGCCGCACCCTGCTTCACCACCATGCACATTGAAGAGCTCGACAGAAATGGCGGTGCGAGCCCCGAGGATCTCCACGCCGTCAAGATTGCTGCGGCGCAAATGTGGGCGGCAGGCGCTGAGACGGTGGGCGACTCGCGCCGCTCACATCCTATCGCGCCCCTTACCTCGGTTGCAGACATGGTCGACCATCCTCAATCTTGTCGCGATCATGCTGCTGCACCCGGACGCCCAGCGCAAGGCACAGGCAGAGCTCGACGTCGTCCTCGGTGGCAGGAGGCTACCTGATTTTGCGGACCGCGACTCGCTCCCGTACCTCGAAGCAGTCCTCCTGGAGGCGATGCGGCTGCATCCGACGGCTCCCATGGGTTGGTTCTGATCGTCGAGATGACCTACCGCGCCAAAGCTGACACAACATATATGTCAGGTGTGCCGCACAGTACCACGGCCGACGACATCTACCGCGGCATGTTCATCCCCAAAGGCACCACCATCCTTGCCAATAGCACGTGCGTGGCGCAGCATCTTTACGCGTGGCCAGGCCTTCTCATAATTCCTGTCACCGCACAGCGCCCTCGGCATGGACGCCGGTGTCTACCGCGACCCTGCGGAATTCCGGCCGGAACGCTTTCTGCCACCACAGTCGGAGCCACTGCCTACAGGGATCGCCTTTGGATGGGGCCGGAGGTGCGTGCTGCTGTGCGCCGTTCAGAGAGATATTCCCTCAGCTGAGCGTGCGTAGAATGTGCCCCGGGCGGCACCTCGCCGACGCGAGCGTCTGGATCGTGGTTGCATCGCTCCTCGCTGCGTTCGAGATCGTCCCTGCAAAGGATGAGGATGGTCAAAATATCATTCCCGAAATTCAGTGGGTCAACGCGATTACCAGGTGAGGGGAATTCGGCTCGCACGTCTGAGCATTAGTTAACAGGCTCACGACCCGCAGTCATCCGGCGCCGTTCCCATGCGTGATACGCCCGCGCTCAGACGCCGCAGCCCAGCTCGTCGCCCAACTTTGACTCGCGGTGCAGACGTTGTCGAATGTCCGTGCGTGCGTGCTATCGTTGGCCCGACTCTGGCCGAACTCCCGAAGCCCCTGGTACTGTCCCACGCCACAAAGCCTCTGCTAGGCGCCCGGGCTGAAGCATGCGCTGCTGGGCCTCGCAGCCGATATAGAATATAACACAATATTCCGGCACGCAGCATCAGACGCAGAAGCGTATAACTAGGCTATCCTTATTTTTTTTTCCAAGCTCTATCGTAGTGAATAGTACACACAAACATCCCAAGAGTGAGAAAGAAGACCGTGACAATCGTGTCAGATCGTAAGAGGTAAGGGGTAAGAAGTCGCTGAAGGGATTACTGCTTCTCGAGCTCGTCGACACTGCTGGACTCGCTGTCGGCATCCTCGCCGACGTCGCCGCGCCAGCCGTTCTCCTCGAGGTACGCCATGAACTTGCGGTCCTCGTCCTCGAGGTCGATGCCGGTCATGTCGGGCACGAAGAAGTACGTGACGAGGATGCCGGTGACGCCGCAGATCGCGGCGATGATGAACGTCCACTTCTTGCCGAGGTTGTTCTGGATCGGCGTGAACGCCTGCGTGCCGACCGCCGCGCCCGTCTTGCCGATCGCGGCCGAGAGCCCGTAGCACGTCCCGCGCACCGCCGTCGCGTACGACTCCGCGGACACGAGCCCGAGCATGTCGCCCGGGCCCATGTTCCCGAAGGACTGCATGAAGCCGTAGCTGCGCCCGTCAACGGCGCCGCGCACACACACACAAGGGCGGGGCACTCACAAGATGACGAAGAGCGGGATGATCTTCGTGATGCGGTCGTACGCGCAGCCGATGATGAGGCCGAAGACGAGGTAGCCGCTGAAGCCGAGCATCATCGTGTTGCGGCGCCCGAAGCGGTTGCAGAGGAACGCGCCGACGAAGACACCGGGCAGCGCGAGTGTGCCGAGGAGCAGCTGCCACTCCGCCGTGCGCTTCACGCTGCCGTCGTGGATGACGCTGCTGATGATCGTGCCCGAGAAGACGCCGTTCGGGAAGGTGACGAAGTCGTAGAGGAACCACGCGCCGCACGTGCCGATGAGGGCGCGCCAGTAGCGCTTGATGACAAGTCCGTACGGGACGCGGCCTGCGAGACCAGGTCAGCGGAAGCTAGGAGACGAGGAGACGAGAGCGGCGTACGCTTGATGGCGCCCTTCTTGTACAACATCGAGCTCAGCATCTTCATGCGGAAGTAGAAGACGGTGAGGGGCAAGAGGATGCCGATGCCGAAGCAGACGCGCCAGACGGTGTTGAGGTGGTCCTCGCCGGCAGCCGAGAGCACGATGAGGAAGACCGAGACCGCGAGCGGGCCGCCGAAGCTCAGCACGAAGTTGGTGACCATGATGAAGACGGGGCCGCGGTTCTTGATCATCTTCTCGTTCGCCGCCTCGCTAGCCGCCGTCGAGGACGCAGGATATTCGCCGCCGACACCCTAAGAAGGCCATGTCAGCAGCGCGGAGCGATGACAGGCGGCGACACGTACGATACCAGTGATTCCGCGAGCGAAGGTCAGGAACCAGAAGAGGCCCTGGGGGCTGCCGTGTGCACCATGGGCCGCAGTGCCGAGGATGGCGCCGACGACGATGAACAGAGTCGTGCCAATCAGGGCAAACTTGCGACCGACACGGTCGCAAATCAGGCCGACGATAACCTGGCCGATGATGGCACCTAAGAAGAAGCGTCAGATAGTGTCGAGCGCTACCGTGTGAAGCAGGAATGCGACTTACCGACAAGGAGCGAGTTGGACACACGGGTCGAGACATCCGAAGTGTATGTCTTGGGGTACAACTGCTTGAATACAACCTGAGGAGTTCCGCATCAGCATATGCTATGCGAGGTGCTGCGGAGAGAAAACGTACGTTGGCCATGGTCATGAGGTTATTTTGGTCTTATGACACGGATTAGCTTCTCCCCATCGCTACAACGATAAGCTATACTTACAACCATCACTAGCCGAGGGGTCAACTCAGAAGGATGGTGCAAAAAGTGGCATCAGACGCACCTGATGAGACCAAAGGCGGCAGCAGCGATGGTGAAGTACGCGCTGATCGCCTGCTTCTTGCTGAGGGCCGCAGGCTGGACGGCATGGCCCTGCTCGCCCCTGGCGTCGAGCGTGCTGAGAACAACCTGCTCCTTCTCCTCGACACCCTGGGGCATGTCGTCGCTGTCGCGTGATACCTTATCGACAGACATCGCGAGCGCAGGCGCGTCGGCGCGGGGGAAGCTCAGGGAAGGGCGACGGAGCACAGCACAAGCATGCTGCCCGCGCAGGTTATATAGCGACGCACGCCGCCTCCGCTGCGTTCCCAGGTCTGTCGCGCTGTGTCCTTCGAGGGGAGCAATTGGGCCGAGGTGGAAAGATGGGAGATCAGGCAGGGCGCGCACGTGCGTCCTATCGTGTGCGCCGCGTGTGGATGCGTGTGGAGGCAGCGGATGCGCTGCCGCGCCCACGGTCACGTTTGCGCCTCGACGCCGCCGCCGCACGCATCGAGGCCTGCGATACCTGCCAGGCACTGGAGTGCTCCCGCCCGACGCGCGGAGAGCAGTCGTTCAATGTTCTGCCTTCGTTCTGCCGTCTGCAGCCGTCTGCACATGTGCGCGACGTCAGTGCCCCGACGGACGCGCCGTCCTTGAGATGATCCGTACCTGCGTCGGCACATACCCTGTTCCTGAGAAGCGTGTCGAACTTCGTTGTCGCCGGAGAAGGGCAGAAGCCCTTTGGCGAAAACTTCAGTCCCTGAAACATGAACTGGCGTTCAGCGAGCGGGCGCAGGCTCGGAGTGAGGCCTGGCCGACATACCTCTTGTCAAACGTTCGAGGCAGGAATAGCTAACTGTAATATGTATCTCAAATAGGCGTGAGATTCTCTCGTGGATGACCGTCAAGTCCAGGGTTCAGTCGGTGGATGCCCTCGCCCGGCTCGCCGCCTGTTGGTGCGTCTTATCGGTAGCGCTCAAGATCTGATGGCGACATGCTTGCAGCGATATTCCACGCCGGACGTCTTCAGAAGCAGATGCACTCCGGTGAAGCTCAAATCTTCTTGCCAAATACCCTGTGCACCTGGATCTTAGAGACGAGCATGACTTTCCCGCCACGCAGGGTGTGCCATGGGATCATGAGGGATGTTAGGCGCTTAGATTATCGCCAGAGCCCTCCTGCAACCAATGTGTACTTCGCTGGGAAGTACTTCGAGAGGCCATGTACGATCTAATGAACTACCGAAGGACTGAAAATACGTGCTACCAGCTTTGAAGATAGAGTAATAGGCCGCGGTTGCTTGCGCTTCCGTCGTAAACGGCGCAAAAATACTACGCTGTACTAAATAGCCTGAGTGCAGAACTCGTCAAGAAGTCGTGGCGTGCGCAAAAATACGCCCTTTCCCCCCGGAGACAATGAAAATGGAGTGCGTTTCAAAGGGCTCGAAAATTTATTTATGTAGACTCAGTGTGGTGCAAGCACGCCATGCTAAAATATATACTATACTTGTCGAGTACTTGTCGAAGCTTGGTGCCGACAGTACTAAGTGCTGATTTTGCTGCTTTGTACGGCGGCGAGGCGGGAAAAGGAAAGGACTTACGGAGCGAGAAAGATCCGGATAGAACGACTGACGTAGTCCGTTGAATGACGATGATGCAGCTTCTGACGCAAAAACGGAAGCCTTTACGAAGGCGAGCGCACTCACATCCGCCCAGCGCTCAGCGTCAGTGTAGGTCTAAGCGACTTACGGCGTGCACTGCTCAATATTCAATCGCAAATTACTGTACGACCTGGCCATAGCGGGGCTAACGCAGGATCTCCGTTCCAGATGGGGTAAGCGCACGTCGGTGATGCGCCTGACGCGCTATCACGAAGTATGGTCGTCGAGGCACCCGAGGAGCTCGCCGCGCACACGACCCGCCTTCGATCTCTCACGCGACGTCGCCAATCCAGATCTCCCGTGAAAGCTGTCCGTTGTGCTTTCTACCACCGATGTCATCTGCGCGCGATTGCGCGGCAAATTCGCCGCGTCGCTGCTTGTGGCACTGTCGTGATGCTCTCGTCTTGCGTTGACATTGAGCGATGCGAACACGCGCCCGCTGTTTGCACTTGAAGCTTGTGCATGGGACACCGTGGATGTCGGACTGCGCGTGACAGTACTTCGGACAAAGTGTGAAAGCAGAATGCCCTTCACAGCTGCGGCCGCTGCGCTGCGCTTTGGTTTGGCAAATTCTAGGCGTTCGCCCTGGCTTCGTCGCCGCGCGGCGATGATAGGCCTCGGCCAAGAATAACCTTGCCAACAACGCAGCGCTCGTGCGCGGTGCAAACCCAAGACCGACAGAGGGCGTTGATAGTAGGTGATACAATGATGCCTAGAGCCATAAACCGCCCGACGACCGGTCGAATGAGAAGGACGCGCTGGGGGACAGAGCAAGAGAGACTTGCAGGGGCGTCGTCGCCTCCACAGCCACTGTATGAGCAGAAATGAAGTGGCATGTAGCTGGGTGGTGATAATAAAGAGGGTAGAGACGTCAACGAGGTCGGCGATCGTGGCAAAGCTCAGGGTGTCGCAATAGGCGCCAAAAGGTTCAACAGCGTCCCGCCGGCTCGCAGTGACCAGTAACCAGCTCGTTCCTTCCTCCCATCTCTCCTTCCATCCACTCCTCCCTTCTTGTCGCGACTACCCCCTCGCACGGCTCTGGAAAGCCTGTGCTTCGACGACTACAACGGCTGTCCTGATCCCTAGCTCGGCCCACGAACTTGACGAAGCTACCACGACATCGTATCGCGACCTAGCCCACCCTTACGGTTTCCCCTCCGCCAGGCTACAGGCACACGCTGCATCCCTCTAGCTCTCGACTAAGACGAGTCTTCAGTTGCTCAGCTGCCTATGGCTGCGCTGTCCTCCAATGTCATGGCGCAGAACGTCCCCGATCCCGCTATGCTCACTGAAAACCGCATGTGTCCTGGGTGCAAGGAGTCGGTGGTAACGGAGAACGGGGGCGTGGTGGTTGCCTTTGGGTACGTGTCCACGTATTCTAGGATAGCGTGAAGAGTCTTAATGTGACTGTTCCGCAGTCAATCATACTTCCACATAGACTGCTTCCGGTGTGCAAAGTGCCACCAGCAAGTCACCGCGGACACGAACCTACTCCTGCTCTCCGATGGGTCCCCTGTATGCGCCAATTGCTCCTACTGCTGCAATGTCTGTGGGCAGCCCATCCTTGACGAGGCGATTATGACGGGCGACGACTCGTACCACGCCCACTGTTTCAATTGCAAGGTCTGCAAGAAGCGGATAGAGGAGCTCGTATTCGCCAAGACAAGTCAGGGTATATATTGTATGCCGTGTCACAGCGAGCGTGTTGCAAGAAGCAAACGTCATTTGGAGAGAAAAGAGCGAGAGAAGAAGGAGAGGGAGCGGCAAGCACAGGCCGAGGCCGCTGCTGCCTACGATGCTATCACTACCACCGGTGCTGTGAGTCCTAAGCAGTGCAGCAACATATCAACACTCTAACGGTGATACTCGCAGGAGAACAACGCGTCTTCGAAGGCCGGAACTCCTTCGACTGCGCCTTCCTCCAGTACGCGTTCAGGCACACCCCGGACCTCGGAGTTCGCCACTGCTCACGCACCATCGCCGACAAGAGCCACACAGTCAGCGCATCCATCTCCTGATCCTCGCCAACAGCATTTTGCGGCGACCAACGCATCAGCGTCGTCGGGCACTACCCCATCTGTTACATCGGCAGCCGCGCATGGCGCTCTTCAAAGGTCAGGGACGCTGCAAAACGGACTCCCATCCGCCCCCAACCAATACACTCAGCAACATCGAGAACGCGAGCGCGAGCGCGAAGCTGCCGCGACACCTGACCATATGCGCTCGACTTCTATTCCCCCCGCCAACCAGGAGATGCTTGGCGTGCCTTCTAATGGGATGCAGCAAGCGCTTCAGAAACGCCCGAGCTTTGACGACCGTCCGCTCAACGTCGTCACAGATCAAAATGGCGGTGGAGACTTGTCGTCGAACGCGCCGAACCAGACCGGAATGCTCTCGCCCGATGGGCCGACATCGCGCAAAGCGAAGCGACAGTCGATCAACCCCGGCCTGGTCATGTCGTTCAACAACATACCACAAGGCCCAAGCTCGCCTTCGACCTCGCCTTCGACCCCGCACGCACCACAGATGAATGGCAAGCCGCGCTCACCCTTGCGCGAGCAGTTCGCGAACGACGTGCGCGCGTCGCCCCCCGCGTTCACTCGCGCGGACAGCCGGCAGTCCCCCTCGATACCCCGCATGCAGCTCGATACCTCGGACACCCTGCACGACCGCCAATACACGGGCCGGACCCGTTCCGCGTCGAGCAGCGATACCCAGCGCGTCGCGCAGCACGAACTCATGCAGCGCGAACGCTCGCGGTCGCCCATGCGCCTCAGCATCACCCTCGACCGCGTCCCCGCGCGCACGAGCAGCCGCGCCGAGCTTCGCAGCGACACTGCGCCGCCCGCTTTCGCGCCCGACACCGGCCGCCGCACACCCCAGTTCGCGCCCGAGGGCCGCGCGTCGCCGAGCCTCAACGTCCCCAACGGCAGCCCGCTCGCGCGGCAGAAGTCGCTCGACAACAGGCATCGGAACAGCGTTTCGTCCCTTGGACAGACAATTGAGCTGCCGTCGCGATCACGCAGTACGTCTCGCCCGACGTCGCCCGCCCACAAGGTCGATGTCCCCCGCGGCGTAGAGAGTGGGACGGACACTGAGGCTGAGGGAGAAGAGGAGTTCCACGCGCAGAAGGAGTCGGTTCGGGAAAGCCTTCCGCCATTGCCGCCACCGAAGGAGAGCAAAGGGCCGAAGGCGGGTATGCGGCCGCCTCAGCTGAAGCTCGACTCTTCGCACGCCCCAGACGACGAGCATGATGATCAGACCCAGGTCGACAGTGCTGACGTGTCCGAAGAGTACCTGCACGACGAAGTGCTTGTGGAGAGCACTTCGCATTCGACGTTCATCGCCCCCGCACTCCCGCCCATCCGCTTCAGCATGGGCGGAGCCGACTTTGCCGAGCTGCTGAAATCTGTGGGTGGACCGGAAGGCCTTAAAGCACTCGACAAGATCGCGGAGGGCCAGGTACCGGTCACGCCACCACCTACCGCAACACAGCCCGTTACGCCCACCGGTGGCAGGGACCTCAGCGCAGACGCGACGCCCGTGAAGCGCCGCGAACCGCCCCTCAACCGGAGCCAGTCGCCTCACTCGATCGCAGTGTCGTCGCCATCCGACAGTGCAGCGCGCCCGCCGATGCAGCGCTCGCAGTCGTCGGAGCCGGTGCGGGAAGGGCGCCCGGGCAAGCCGCGGTACGAGGACCAGACGGTATATAAGCGCGAGCGACTGGACTCGAATGCGTCGCTCCCGCCGAACGCACGCGCGCACATCACGCTGACGACGCCGGAGAACACGACGTCGAGCATCGCGCGCCCGGACACGTCGGACCTCGTACGACGCCGCCTGCAGGAGGCGCTGAACGAGTCGATCGAGCGTGGCGCGGCGTATGTCAAGCTCGACCCCGAGTTCATCGGCGCCATCATCATGCTCCTGAACCAGCGACAGGAGGAGTTTGTGGACATGAAGCGGAAGCTGGATGGCATGAAGGTGAGTGGGAGCGCTTATAATGTCGTGCGGGTGCTAAGTCTTCCCTGTCTTGTGCAGCGTGCGAGCCAGCAGTACGTCGATGGCATGACAGTCGCTCAGACAGAGTACGATAAGGAGCTCAAGGCACGGCGAGACGCTGAGGCTGAGGTGACACGTCTGCGGGTCCTCCTGTCGAGCCAGGCTGTCCGCATGAAAGCGATGACCGGAGACACCAAGAAGCAGGAGGTGCAGAGACAGCTCTCTCAGGAGCTCACTGAAAGCTTGTCGTCACTGGAACGTGATCTATCGAAGCTAAAGGTCGAGCGAGACATGACGTTGGCGGAAGTAGAGGAGTTGTCCGCATCAAAGAGGTAAGGAGGCCCTCCCTCCCGAGACATGTCTGTATGCTCACATATGTGCTCCTCAGCTCGAACAGCATAGCATCCGACGCCGTCGACGAGTCCGTGCGGCTGAGCAAAGCACTGTCCATCCGGTTCGACAACATCAAGAACCAGTACCAAAACGACCTGCTCCCGCTCACCGCACAGCGAGAGGGCCTGGTGAGGGAGATCACGGAGCTCCGGGCCTCGCGCGACGCATACCTCGAGGAGACGACGATGCTCAGCGCGCGCAACGAAGAGCTCGCGCAGCTGCACGCACAGTACTATCGGCGGATGGAGATCTCCGCCGACGGCATGTCTGAGCAGAGCGGGCGCGACTCGTCGCTCGACAAGGCGCGGCCGCCGGGCATCGCAGCGTCTGCGACGTCGTCCACGACGGCCGTCTCCGAGGAGTCCGTCGACCAGCGGTACGTCAAAATCAGCAAGCAGGACGCGGCCGAGGTGCAGACGCCGCAGCCGCGGGGCAAGTTCAAGTGGCCCGGGTACCGCAACCAGCCCGCGAAGGAGCACGCGTCGCACATGTCCGAGTCGACGAAGGCGAAGCCGCGCATCGAGCACAACTTCCAGCAGGTCAACGGCCTGCGTGTCGCGCGGTGCGACCACTGTGGAGACAAGATGTGGGGTTCCATCATGCGGTGTGGAAGTGAGTACTTGCTGAGCTGTGCAACGGCATTCGTGCTGATTGTGAAATGTAGCTTGTAACATCGCCGTGCACCACCGCTGTCTCCAGTTGGTACACTTGCCATGCTCGCAGCAAGCGAACGGCAAGACCGACCATGCGATACAGCCTGCGCCGGGCCCCTCAATGTTCGGCCGCGACCTCACGGAGCAAGTTCGTGCGGATTCGAAAGACGAAGACCGCGTCATCCCAGTCATCGTAGAGAAGTGTATCGACGCCGTGGATACGCTTGGTGCGTTGTTTATGCTCGGCCGCGATCACTGGTCTGACCCGTACGTGCAGCTCTCGATTACGAGGGTATCTACCGCAAGACTGGTGGCTCTGGCCAATCGAAGGCCATCACGCAGCTCTTCGAGCGGGGCGACTACGCTTCGTTCGATCTGCGGGATAACGACCGCTTCAACGATATCTGCAGCGTCACTTCAGTGTTGAAGACGTATTTCCGGTCACTACCCGACCCGCTGCTGACATATCAGCTGCACGAACGGTTCATCTACGCTGCAAACCTCAAGGACCCGGCCCAGAAGGGCCAGGCAATCACGGAGCTGGTGGCGGAGCTGCCGAGGGAGCACTACTATACGACACGGGCGCTTATGCTCCATCTGCATCGGTGAGCCCTGCGCTTCGCGCACTGTCTGGTCGGTGTACTGACGCGACACTGCAGCGTCGCACAGCGCAGCGAAAAGAACCTCATGCACGCCCGCAACCTCGGCGTCGTCTTCGGACGTACGTAACGCTCGCGCGTAGTCATCTCTCCCTGCATGCTGACGCGGCCTACAGCGACATTAATGCGCTCGCGCGACCCGAACGCCGAGTTCAGCGACATGGCGGGCAAGGCCCTGTCCGTCGAGTGGCTCGTCGAGAACGCGCCGACCGTCTTCGAGCAGCACGCCGCTGACTCGCCATAGCGCGCCTCGCACCCTGTTTATCGCTCACTTATGGGCGGGTGTCTGTACTAGCACGACGCGCCGCCCCCGTTACACCTTATGCCGTGCGCCCGCGAGCCCCCTTCTTTTGTTGTTCGCTTTTTTTTTTCCCGCTTTGCACCATAATCCGTGCCACCGTTCGTTCTCTTTCAGGTGAAATGTGGTTGGTTTTATTTCTGTTGTCCGCGCTTCGCTCGTTCTCTTCTGCCTTTCGTTTCGTGTCCGTCCTTTTCTGCTTCGCTGCTTACATGCGCCTTGGGTCTCGTCCGCGTACATACAACTATCCCCTCCCCGCCGCCAGCCAGTACTTATACCCGGGGCCGCAGGCGTGCGCTGCCCCTCGTTTGGATATGTATATCATCATATATTCGGTACATTATTCGCAGTACATCTTGCATTGGGTCTTCAATCACAGGTGTATCTATCTCTCTCCGAGCAGCTAAAGTGCATCGAAATCGCCCCCATATTGTAAGAGTAGCGCCGACGCTCGCAGGGCTTGAGTCTCATGCAGACAGCGTTCCTCGAGCTCGCCGCAGTGGTATTGGCACCGTTCGCGCACGCATGCCAGAGAACTCGTGAAAGCGTCAAGATTGCGTCTATCGGATGTGTATATCGTGCGAGCAACGAGACATGAATGTAGATAGCGAGCGAGCGAGGAGGGCAAGGACCGACCAGCCGAGCCTTCACTGTGATTTTGGCTTGGCACCGAGTGTGCGTCCGGGGCCGACTCCGAGGACACGGCGGCGCTGCTTGATCATGTGCGTGTAGAGCACGTACAACGCTGTTGCAGCACGCATGAGCAGAATCCCCACAGCAAAGCGCACGAGGACACTCACAAGGCCACCAAATGCAGAACATCGCGCCGCGGAAGTAGTCGGCGGGGCCCCAGGACGCGAGGTCGGCGAGCGGCGGGAGCGTGCTCCAGATGAGCGCCGCCTCGGAGGACGCGCCGGTGGGGTAGAGCACCCAGAACGTCGTGTAGCGCAGCCAGAGCAGCGCGGCCGGCTCCGTGCCGAGCAGCGTGCACGCGTAGAAGACGTAGCGCACGACCTCGGTGAACGCCCACGAGAGCACCATGCTCGCGTACGCGGGGTGCGTGTGTGTCTGCGGGGCGTGTCAGCGAGCGGGTCAGCGCAGGGTGCGGCACAGGCGGGCGGCGACGTACGACCGGGAAGAAGTGCACGACGCCCCACACGACGAACAGCCGGCTGAAGACCTGCATGCCGACGGTCGGGAGCGGGCTGCGTACCCAGCGCAAGAGCGCGTGCACGACCTCGAGCACCGCGAGCGTCTGCACCGCCGCCGTGCGCGCGCCGACGGCCGCGTGCGTCGCCGCCGCGCGGCGCAGCAGCGGCGCGAGGCCCGCGGGCACGTACGCCTCGAGCGCGTGCCCCGCCGCGAAGCGCGGCGCGAGCCAGCCTGCGGGCGTCCCCGGCGCGCGCCCGTCGAGCAGGTGCGCGGCGGCGCCGAAGAGCACGTACGCCCAGCCGGCCGCGCTGACGAGGTTGTAGGCGACGAGGTAGGCCTTCAGCAGCGGCGAGGGGCCTGCGGGGGCGTGGCGGGGGAGGTGGGGGCGGGGCTGCGTCAGCGCGTCGCGTGCGCCGTCGTGGCAGGGCACGCACCTTTTGGCCCGCGTGCCGCAGCGGGTTTTGGGGACTCTTTCCACTCCTCGATCTTGGCCATTTCGTGCTATGTGCGTGTGTTCAGGACGTCGGCTAGCCTCGAGAGGGCGTGGAAGATGGTGGGTGTCCACGAAGAACGGTGTGCCGGAGCAAGAGCGCTGTTCGCGGTCTCCCCAAGGGGTGATGCAGGCCGCGCTTCGCGGGAAGGCTCCCAGGCCACGTCAACGACGGCAACAACACGCACGCTCCAGCATGTATGCGGCGCAGTCGACGGATGCTGCATGTGCTCATTATGTGGATCCTGTACGATACGGAATCTGCAATCCAAGAGCGAGGTCATAATCATAAGGTCGGTATGGTAAAACTACAATGTCTGCAAGCGGAAATCGAACACGCATATTACAGTATAAACATCCCAAACGCTCCTCCATCGAACCGTAACTGCAACGTGCCGAAGGGTGAGTGAAGAACGGTACAAGAGGGGTAGTGATCATGACGGCTTAGGGGCACCTGCATCCTCCTTCGCCCCCTCTTTCTCGCCGTTCACAACGGGTTGTGGTTGAGGTGGCTGCGGTGCGGAGGATTGGTCAAGGTGTGCGTGCGGGGGTGGCTGTTGGTCTGGAAGAATGGGTGGAGGTGGTGGAGGCACGGAGCCGGGGTTCATCATCTGCGCTTGTGCGAGCGCGGCCCGGAGCTGGGCGTTCTCGATGCGCAGCTGGTCGACGAGCTGCCGGCAGTCTTCCCAGCGACGGTTGGCCTCGTCCGCCGACGCGAGTGCGGCGTCGAGCAGCTGTGACCGTGACTCGAGCGCCTTCACGTGTCTGCGGTGCGGGTCAGCGGCCTGACACGCGCGCAATGAATGACGTGAGGTGCTTACTGGTCTCGCCGCTCCCTGAACGCGCGCTGCGCCTTCCTGTTCTGCTCCGCCCGCTTGCTCGTGCTCAGCGGCCGGTTCGCCCCCCCGTCTGAGGGCGGCCCCTCTGCCTGTGGCGGCGGGGGCGGTGGAGGATGCGTCATGCCCCCGGGCGTATAGTCGCCATGCGGTATGTACGTGTAGGGCATGCCCGGCGGTGGACCCAGGTGCGGAGGGTGCATTAGCGTGTGCGGCGGGGGAGGCATGATGCCTGGGGGTGGTGGGTGCATGCCCTGCGGTGGCGGCGGGGGCGGAGGCTGGCTCTCCTGAGCCGTGGGTGGCGACTTGCGCTTGCGCGAGCCCTTGGGAGCGGCCTGGCCGCCGGCAGACTGGTCATCGTGGAGGCGGAGGACGGTTTGGAAGGGCCCGGGCTGGTGCTGCTGGTGCGGGGGCGGGGCGAGGGAGGTGTCGGAGGGGTTCACCGTCGAGGACGGTGCGACGGTCTGGGGCGCATTCTGCTGTGACGCTGGCTGCTGTTGATGGTATGAAGATGCTGCGAGCATGGAAAAGAGCGTAAATCGAACAAAACCCAACAGTGTCTTACTAAGAGGGCGGAGTGCAAAACACCAAGCGCCCGCTCCGGCCTCCCGCCGGTATGACAGGCGCGGCATTACCCGGGCCCCGGTCCTCGGCGGCCCTCTCGCCTGGCGCGCACGGGCGTCTTCGGCCTCCTCGGCGCAGCATCCCCCATCTCCCTGCGGCCTCGCCGCCCGCCTCCTCCACCGCCGCCGCCAGGACGCGCTCCTCCTCGAAAAGCCAGAGGTACAAGGACAGTCGTGTGCTCACCCTTTTCCCAGTACCGCCTGTCCAGCTCCTCCATCGCGTACAGCTCTTCTGTCTTTATGGTAACCTCGGTCGGATGAATGAGCTGCACGATGTCCATACCTTCCGACGCTCAGCACGTCGAGGTATGCCAGCAGAGTTTCGAGCAAGGTAGCCGTCGGTGGAGAACATGTGCATCACGCATCCCCGCCCCGGCGCGGTATATATGGACACGCGCTTTGGGGCCCTGGTCGACAGGCCGGGATTACCTAGGCACTCTGTTTTTCGGGCGTGCCTGGCATTCATGCTGACAAATCCCTGCCTATGCCACGGATCCCGAGCAGCTCGTGGCCCGCTGCGTCGTCCGGCCACAAGCCAGTCCCATATGGCGTGCTGGCGCACGACGGCCGCACGCTCGCGCGGCCCGTCGCTCGGCGGCACCAGAAGCAGCCCTGCGCGCGCAACGCTGCTTGGCACGCCCGCGCGCAGCTGCGTCAGGGCGGCGGCCCCGGTAGCCTCAGCGGGCGGCGCGCTGACGACCCTCGGCGGCGCGCGAGGCCCTGGCGCGCCGCAGCCCCCGCCGGGCAGCTGACATACGCGAGCGCGGCGCCGCGCGCGTCGATCCTCCCCGCCCTCTGCCGTGCGCCACAACGCGCGGCGCCTTTTCGCCCGCGGTGCCCTGCGCTGCCCGGCGGTCGCTGACCAAGCCGCGGCCGGTCATGGCGCGCCCTCGGGACCGCCCTGCCCTTGTCCTGCGCGCGGTGTCCGTGCAGTTCGTGCTATGTCCGCCGTGGGCCGTCTGCGCAGAGGAGCGACGCTGCAGGGAATTCCAGCGCGGACGACGAGCCCCGCTGACTTTGCTTACCTGAGCCGGGATACCCGTGTTAAAGCTGACATACCTTGTTGTTCGCAGGCGAACGAAGCCGATGGGATCGTACGCACTTCCTCCGTCGGTCGCGCTAAACCTTCTGATGGTCTTCTCATCGTTCGTTCAGATATCTGTGCTTTGCCCGATCCGGGGATCAGGTCAGCGGTGCTGGAGCCAGAGAATACATCGCAACATCGAGGTGGCCTGCGCACGTCAGAGTGCTAAACGGCGTCTTAATCTACACCGATTATACGACGAGAAACTCTGCACAGTCTGCGCTACGGCTACTTATGACCACGGAGGCACACGGCGCGGCAACTTATTGCCAGTAAGTATGTCGTTTAAGTCGCGCATCATAGGTTCCGAACACAGACGCTGTCTTGTGCTCAGGGCGCGTTATGCGCGGTATGACGGCGACATGTAAGTAAAGCCCTTCTCAGTCACAGGGACGGTGTACTGGATCAAGCACTGCATAGCACAGCGCAGGCTCGTTCAGTCTAAAATACTCCTCCACGTTGTTTGGAAGATGACAGGTCACTCCCAGTTGATTCTCTATATAATGCTTGGCGGTAGACTCTGCAGCAGGCAAAATATCGTCTACCGCCAAGCACTGTAGCTCCGCATGAGTCCGTGCTCTTTGAGGTCGTGGACTCCGGTCATCGGGGGAGCGTGTCAAGCTAGTCAAGCTACCGCTACCACCAGAGACCGACCTGAGGCCGCTGCTGTATGTCTGGCCCTCATGTAGAGGACACCAGAGTATGAAGATGACGTATGATTGTCTCCTTTCCAAACAACTATGGTGGGACACGGCTGCTACAAGGGATTATTCGACGGGCTGACTGATCCCGCCTGTTGCCCGCCTGCGACCTACCGCTGCGATAGCTGGCCTCGGAGCATTCCAAGAGCATTCATGTCTCAGATGGAGCTCCATGAGCCGTCCTTCGCTATTACCGTATATAACACGCCGAGGACAGGTTCCCTGCAGCCCATCGCGCACAAGGACGCCGCGCACGCTTTGCGGGTGCACTGCATTTTCGCGCCTGTTTTCCCATGTCTCCCGATCAACTCTAAATTGCTATCTGCATTCGTCACGAGAACACTCTGATTTTGACGTCTCAGACGAAGGAGTGGTTGCCTTCCCGCAGCGAAATCTATACGTACAGATACAGACCGGAGGCGAATATTTCAAGCCCAGTCGGGGTCCTGGGCCGTTACAGACTGGTAGGCGACCGTTGGAGACGCCATGTTGACGGCGGCCATCACGTCGGCCACGTCGGTGGCGGCGAGCAGACGCTCTATGGACGTTCGGGACGCTCGAAAAAAACACGCTTTCGGATGGCGGAGCACGAAAAGTGGTCTGCAAAGGGCAGATTTCGTCTGGAAGGGGGGTGCCGACCCCCCTTTCAGAATTTCTGCCTGCAAATGCACCGACAGAGTGGTATTAGCACTCCGCCCTCCGTCCGATGACATGCCTGACGTGCCGACAGGGTTTTGAGTTGAAATCTGGTCTGTAAACCGCTTCAGATGCCTGCGGGAAGGCAACCAGTGCCGCATCGATCTGGCAGGGGAAGCTGAGACCGTCTGCGTCGCTCGCTGCGTCCGCCGCGCAGAGGATGCCCGCGTGTGGCGTCAATCAGGCTGTGTCACGGCGACGGGGTGACAGGCGTGATTGCCCGAATGGGAGTGCGAAGTTCGCACGACAACACGTGCAAACAGGCGGGGCACGCTTGGGCGACGTCGAGTTGGCAGAGGCGAACGAGCTTGCACTTTATACCCTTCCTCTCCCTGCAAGTGCCATCCCATGGCGTCCACAGACTCGGCACCGCCGAGCCACAGCGAGCAGGCAAGCACCCGCTCCCCGTCCTCCCGCACACACTCCGTTTTCACGAGTCAGACACTCTGCGCACAGGATTCGAAGGGAACGGAACCACAGGCGGCGGAGACGGTTACGCAGCCCGCAGGCGCACAAGGCTCTCAAAACGACACCACACAGGCCGCACAAGACGACGTCGCGGCCGGACACACCCGCGACGAGGTGCCGAACGGCGCTGTGAACGCGTCGGGTGATCAGCCAGCCACCACCGCCCATGCGGGGCCCGCCCCGTCCACGTCGGCCCAGCCGGCGCAGGCAGCCGCTGGAGCTGACCGCATAGCCGCAGACGCATCGAGCTCGGCGTTGGCGGGTCGAGGAGGAAAGGCGGATGAAGCAGCGAAGGCCAAAGACGCTGAGAAGGACCGTGCGTCGCTGAACACAAGTACGCAGACCTACGCTCGTAGTCAGTCTACGCGACAGAAAGAGACCAAGTCTGTGTCAGAACTCGCGCACACTGCCTCGTCCGCGGCCGAAGAACCCAAGAAGGCGAAGGCGTCGTCCAAGAAGACCAAGCCGAAAGGCAACAAGGCGAAGGGCTCTCTCTTCTCCAGGCTCTTCCACGTCTTCGTGCCCTGTGTCGGATCGAAGCAGCCAATCGAGCTTGATGTCGAGAAACCTCGCCAGCCCGAACCTACGGGCCCCACGGCGACCGAGCTCAAGGAGAAGCAGGTCGCCAAAGAAGCCGAGGACCTCCCTCCCGAACCGTCCACCTCAGAGCCTGCTACCGCGACAGAACCGGCACCCAAACCAACCGAACAGGAGGAGCCCCGCGGTACGCCAGTGCCGCCCCCATTGCAACTGGTTGACGTACCCCCTCCATCAGACGACCCCACGGTCGTCGTGCCGCCAACGCCGACAAAGTCGCTGCTGCCCAGGGAAGAAGGCGGAGGTGTGCTCTCGGGCTCGGTGCAGCCCATCGGCTCGAAGGGGGATGAGGTCGCGCAGGAGCATAGAGATTCTGATCCCGAGTCTGATGGCTCGACGAGTTTCACCGACGAGGAGGATGTCGAAGAGCCCAATCCCATAGACGAGGTCGAGGATGAGGAAGAGCGACTGATCCTGAACGGCGGGGCTGGAATTCCTACAGGACCTGTGCGTATTATTCCTTGCGCACATGGTGGGTGACGTCGCTCGGCGCTAACGATGTTGGTTTCGCTAGGACGGCGTCCCTCGGCCGTTGCTCCCTCCACTATCGCCCAAGCACGCAGGAAGGAAATGTCTTGTGCTCGATCTGGACGAGACCTTGGTCCACAGTAGCTTTAAGGTAAGCATGGTGTTCCTTTCGCACGTCCTGCGGCTTATCTCCGGTCTTCAGTCAATACAACAAGCAGACTACGTGGTACCGGTGGAGATCGAGTATCACTGGCACAATGTCTATGTGATCAAGCGTCCAGGTGTAGATAACTTCCTGAAGAAGATGGGCGAGATCTATGAAGTCGTCGTGTTCACGGCGAGTCTGAGCAAGGTATGCGGATCGCACGTTCGCTGGATGATGTCGCTGACATCCATTCAATAGTACGCTGATCCAGTCCTGGACAAATTGGACGTGCATCGCGTCGTCGCGCACCGTCTCTTCCGAGAAAGCTGCTACAATCACAGGGGCAATTACGTCAAGGTGTGTAGCAATCGCGTGTCTGCTGGCCCTACACTTGCTGACGCTGCGGCTTTGATAGGACTTATCGCAACTCGGACGACCAATAGCGGATACCATCATCATAGATAACTCGCCAGCATCCTACATCTTCCATCCGAACAATGCCGTCCCGGTGTCGTCGTGGTTCAATGATCCCCACGACACGGAGCTCACTGACCTCGTCCCCTTCCTTGCTGATCTCGGCCAGGTAGAAGACGTGCGCGGGGTCCTTGACGGAGGGCTATAGGGTCTCACATCCTCCTACATCGTCTCCTCGGATCTCGCCCACGGACTGACTCGTCTATACCATACCATCCCCTCTTGTGGCGCGTCCTCGCCTGTCTCTCGTCTATCCTATCGTTGCATTTCCGCGGCACGTCACGTCCTCTTCGAGACGCCTGCTGTGCATACTAGGAGCTCCTTGGCCCCGCATCCTTCGACCTTCCCGTCTGTGTCACACTCATCCCAGCTTCCATATACCCCTCGCATCGCGTCCAATTGCTAATCGTCGTCCCGTTGCAACCTCTACTCAAGTTGCTGTGTCTCCCCTTTGGACACTCCGTTCCGTCGGCCCTTCCCGCCTTGCATCCGCCCCTTCCGTTCTCCAACGTCGGTGCAGAGTGTCTCGCGCCTACCACACGCTCCTTTTAACCCACCCACGATGTAACCGTGCATGTCTCGCTTACTTACCAAAAAGCTTTCTGTCAGGTATTTTCTTGAGAGCCTTTTGCGTGAAGACTCCTGCCACTCCATACCTTGTTCCCGCGTTCGCTTCGTCTTCTTCCTCTTCGTCTCCCTATGTCGTTTGTCTCTTCGCCAGGCCACCCATGCGGCAACATATATTCTTATATTATTCTCTCAGCCTTTATTCACGAATCTTATGACCGCCGAACGTTGGTTTGTGGGAGATCCTTTCGCACAGCTCTTATGACATTTGCTATGACTACCGGTGACAAAAAGTAGATACACACGCTGAATGATTGCATCATGTCCTTGTCGTGTTTTTCATTATACCCTGGCGCACTCGCGGACCGGTCCTGAGGCTAGTGAAGGCTAGCGAGAGGGCTTTCCGTTCTCGCGTCCATTTCTGATAAATGTCTCAGAGGGTGCCCGAGGCGAGGAGGTGCACGCCCATTGGCTGACGAACGACGTGTGAAAGTAGGGATTGCCGCCGGCAACTCTATCAGAGTGCACGCTGTAAGCCCTCCGCGGGTCCTTGGCTCTAATCCGCCCTGCCATGTCCAACCCGTCCCACATCCTCATCGCACGCAACTCGCGGGGCCTCAGCGGGCCGTCTGCGGCGCTCAGCTCGCCGACCGAGACGCATGCCGCCGCCGCGGGCATCTTCCGCAGCGCAGGCTCGCCGCCCTGGTCCTCGGAGGGCTGCGAGACCGACGGCTCCGTCTCCGAGCTCAGCATGGACGACTTCGAGGACCCGATCGACATCGACCCGACGTTCACGAAGAACGCGCGGCTGCCGGGCACCGTCAAGATCGTGGTCGAGAGCACGACGTTCTGGTCAGTCGCCCCCGGCGCGCGCGCCGCGCCGTGTCCGCGTCCGCCCGCGCGCTGAATCTGCTGGCCGCTCCCCCTGCAGGGCCCACAAGGAGGTGCTCTTCTTCGCGTCGCCGTTCTTCGAGGCCGCGCTCAGCGGCGACTGGGCCGAGACCGGCCGCCCGCAGAGCGTGTCGTCCGTCATCACCATCTCGCAGCCGCCGATGGTCCCCAACAGCGATGCGTCGCTCCCGCCGCAGACGTCCGAGGCGACGCTGGTCCAGGTCGAGTCCGAGCCGGAGACGGACGGCGCGGAGTCTGACGCGAAGGCGAGCGACAGCGAGGCGGAGACGGATACCGCGGATGAGGAAGAGAAGGAGCGCGCACGGCTGGAGAGCCTGAACAAGCTGCAGAGCCCCACGTCTGTGTCGTTCGACAAGGGGAAGGGGCGGTCGCTAGATGTTCCCGGGTTCTCTGCCAAGCGCAGAACTCGACATAAGGGGCCTGATGCCGTCATTGTCCTCAAAGAAGAAAAAGTACGTCCCCCAGCGAATAGCTGCGTTCTCACCCTCTAAGCTGCGACTTACTATCCAGGCCAGTACATTCCATGACTTCCTGAAATACGTATACCCGCAGTCAGTCGTGTTCCCGCCGTTGATATGCAACAGATCACTTACGTTCGCACGTCAGTCTTCCCTGCACCATAACCTGGAACAACGTCGAAGGCCTCTTCAACATCTCCCACAAGCTGACAGTGCCGGCTCTGCAGCGCGAATGCTTGACCTTCCTCCTCACACATGCCGCCGGAAAGCCTATCAAAGCGATCCGAATAGCGGAGCTCTTCGAGGAGGAGGAGCTCTATCGCGAGGCCAGCCGCTTTGTCCTCGACAACCCTGGAGGCTGGCCCGAGGAAGAGCTGAGTACGCTTAGTCCCGAGACGCTGCTCAAGCTCGAAAAGAGGTGCATATATGCGTCATTTTGTGGCAACGATACGTATCGCTGACTGCCCTTCGCAGGAGAACGTGGTTTCTTGAGCGCGTTCTCAAGCTGGGCCTCACTCAGGTCGCCAAGGAGTACCAATGCGTGTGTATCCGGTCTTTCCACGGGCTATATGCGCTCTCATTGCCGATCATTTGTAGTGCTCTACATGTCCAGACCCTCCGACTTGCGCACGGCTCCTTGAGGAGAAGTGGAGACAGGCATACCAGGCCGTGTTCCGCTTCGGTAGGGCACCTGCATAATGCCTCATCTCGCCCTTCGCTGAAACAACCTGCACAGGCCCATGCCAACCGTCCATCGTGTTCCGCTACCTGCGCACGCTCGAGGCTGTCTCGCCTCCGCTCTCGCTGACGCACCTCGCGTGCCAGACGACCGCGAAGGCGTTCACCGCAACACGTAGGCCCTCCCCCCACTCCCAATCCGACGATCTCTGATATTCTCGGCAAGTATTCGACAGGATGTTCTCGCTCGGGCTGCGCGGGAGCGGGACGGACACGCAGCCGCTCGGCGCGCGCGTCGCCGCCGTCGCGGGCGCGACGACAGGCCCGCGCCGCCACTTCCTGTACTGTTCCCTCAAGGCAGAGAGTCAGGCGAAGCCGAAGCGGTCGGAGGACCGGACGATTCGCTGACGGTCATGTTTCTTCACACCCGTCGTCGACATGAAGATGATGAAGTTCGGTGCGACTTGCTCCCTTGTGCCTGAGCACGATCCTGGATCTAGATTTTTATTTGTTTATACACATGCTGATTGGAAAGAGATCAAAAGCTGCGCGTTCATTGGTGTCACACTCTGTTCATTGATGAATTTTGCCAGAGATGGCCCCGACCGCGAAGTCGCCCGAGTCGCCATGGTTGTAGCTTACACCAGCTCCTTCGCGAAGACGCCGTACACCTGACACGCCACCTGACAATACATCTTCTCGACGTTCCGCCCACGCATTCTCGTATAGCGCGACGAAGCACTCTCAGATCTTCTCCAGACTGCCAACGATGTTGCCACACAGGAACGGGTGGAGGGCTCGTGTTCCGCAAGCAGGGCCATGCGCTGGTCGTCTGGCTCCTGGGATACCTTCCGGCTGTCCGTGGTGTGGCGTGATGCAGGCCTACTTGTCCTTCCTGGAGGATTCGTGCTTGTGGCGGCGGGGATCTTGTGCCATACACCGCCTCGGGACTACAGCGGTGCGACGAAACGTCATCCTATCGCTCGAGTCATGCCGCGAATTGGGACATGGTGTGAGGATGTGCAAAAACTGGGACCAGCCCTGAGCGCTGAGCGCCACGAGGCAGGCGGACCTGCCGAATTCGCTCGCACTGACTCACCGCGCGACCTCCTTGTCTTGCGATCAGATCCTCGATGCGAATATTACGTCGCTTTAAAGCGTCCGCACCGCAATAAAACCATGGCTCGTTTGAGATCGCCAGCACTCACCCTCTCCCATCATGTCCCTGGACGAGCAGAACATCCCCTCTGAAGCGCCCCATGGTCAGTGCTCGCCCATATCTCGAATAGGGGTGCCATTAACCCATTCTTAGCGGCTCCTATGGAGGGTTCGACCTCACCGTCGGACAAGGTATCCGCGAAGGAAAGCCTCGAGGCAGTGCGCCACGCCTTGAAGCGTCGCTCGATCCCCTGTTCCAGCGGGGTGTTTCCTCTGGGTGCCGAGGACTTGACTTTGTTCTACGGAAAGAAAAATGCAGGGACAACGCAGTAAGAATTTTTGGCAACGACTCGAAGAGATGCATGGCTTATTTCTGAGACAGCCGCGTCGATTTCGACCCTGCAACAGACAAGGAGATCGAGGCCCTCGCGAAGGCCTGCGAGCCAGCTTCCTTTGGTCGCAACAACGAGGCTATCCTGGACGAGACGTACCGAAAAGCAGGCAAGATGGACGCTACCGACTTCTGCACCAAGTTCGACCCCGTTTCGTGCCGCCTCCTGGACACCCTGCGCGAGGCACTGTTGGAAGGCCACGACGCCGACCGGAGCATTCGTGCCGAGCTCTACAAATTGAACGTCTACGGTGAGCATCATAAGCCTATTGCCCTACGCGGAGACAAGTCTGAGCTGCGCGCTGTAGGACCCGGCTCGTTCTTCAAGCCGCACAAGGACACGCCCCGCGCCGGCAACATGTTCGCCACTCTCGTCGTTGTACTCCCCACCCCGCACAAGGGCGGTGCACTGGCGTTTCGCCACGGCGACAGCGAGTACATCTTCGACTCCGCCGCCGCGATCGCCGACGCGAGCGAACCGTCGATCGCGTTCGCCGCGTTCTACAGCGACGTTGAGCACGAGGTCACACCTGTGGAGAACGGACACCGGGTGACGCTCACCTACAACCTGTACTTCGGCGCGAGGCCGAAGGTGCCGTTCACCGTTCCAATGGCGGGCGCACTAGAGACTAGCCTGAAGGCGTCCATGAGCAGCCTCTTGTCAAACGCGACATTTCTGCCCCGTGGTGGATACATCGGGTTCGGGCTGTCCCATCTTTACCCTGTCAGCGAAGGCTACAGACCGGAGGAACTCAAGGACTTCCTGAAGGGCAGCGACGCCGTCCTCTTGCACGTCTGTGACGAACTCTCGCTGGACGTGAACATCAAGGTCGCCTACAAGAACGGGTGGGAGTTCAAGGACGCTATTCTTTGCGACTTCACGCTCAATTCCATCGACGAGTTGTACGATGGTATCCAAAGCCTGCGGGAAGAGCTCCAACGGCGTGGCGGCAAGCAGCTTGTAAGCAAGCCTGCGATTGCAGACTCCGATGAAGCGGCAGGGTCTGGAGATGATGAAGACTCCGAGGAAGACTGCGACTTCGACTTCCCTCCGATCTTCGTTCGTTGGGTGACTCCTCTCGTTGACCCCTGCGAAACAAAAGATGAGACAATGTTTGTCGGTAACATGGGGAATGAGCCGGGGAAGGAGTGGATGTACAGCTCCATGTGCTTATTAGTCGATGTTCCGAAGTTATCGGAACGGCTCGACCCCGATGCTGAAGCTGAGGACTAGTTATTGATAACAGCGCCTCGCAGGCTGTGTTTACTGTAATGTCAGCCGCCTGTACCGTATGAACCAACATGACATCTTGTGCGATGTAGTCTTCATCCTCGTCACTCCTACCACTGACCATGTGTCGCCCAATACTAATGTGCAAGGTCGGTGCGCAAGGCTGGGCAATCGGGCACGAGTATCTTCGCTGATGGACTCAGTCGACCCGCTACAGTCCTTTGGCTCTTAAGATGCACTGCAGACGACATATATCACTCACGTATACCAGGAAGCTGGGTATGTGGGCATCAGCATTATAGATGAGGTTAATATACCGACAATACCGAGCCGCGATCATGACGGTGGCGCCTGAACCTGCTCCTCCTGCGCAGTTTGCGCTCCCTCTACCGACTGCTCCCCTTCCGCGTTCCCTTTTTGAGGGGCGAAGTTCTTCGCCTTCGGCTCGAACCTGTTCTGGGAGCCCTCGAGGAAGTTCTTCAGCTTGCCGTGGATTTCGTACCCTTGCTCGACCATCTCGTCGAGGGCGAGCTGGTGTCGGGAGTCGCCGGCGCTGAAGCATTTGCGCACGATCGACTCATAGATGAGCAGTGTGGGCCGGAGGCTGCGCGTCTTCATTTCCTCGAGGTAATAGAACGCGTCCTCGTACGTCGGCTGTGTGAGACAGAGCAGGATGAGGCGCTCGTAGGTGCGCACGTCCGGCGCGATGCCGGCCTCGCGCATGTCGTTGATCAGGCGGTCACCGAGCTGGCGGTGGCCTGCGGTTACACAGGCAGATAGGAGTAGGTTGTAGGTGTCGGCATTCGGCTTGACGTTGAGTTCACTTGCGGACTGGTATGTTCCGAGGGCGCGCTGCAAATCCAGGAGAGCAACGCAAGCCTGAATAACGACGTTGAACGCCGCAACGTCCACGGTTCGCGATCCCTCGTGCATGTCCACAAGAATAGCGTATGCATCATCCAGCGAATCTGCGCTTCCGCTGATAGCCTCGTAGATTGGGGACGCAGTTTCCAGGGTCGGTGGGACATCGTTTGTGCGCATGAGCTCGAGGACGCCGAAGGCTTCCTTAAGATTGCCATCTCGGCAAAACGCCTCGACAACGGGTGCAAAGTGGTGCTCTTCCCAGGTGACGTTCATGCTCTGCAGAACCTCGACGACGCTTGGTGCTAGTGACGAAAGACCATGCCGGCCAGCTGTGTGCAGAACGCTGATGCAGCATCCTTCGTCTGGCGTGATCTTCATCTTCTGCACCACTTGCTCCCAGCAGGTCAAGACACCGTCGGCCTGCCAGGTTGTATATATCAGAGGAAAGAGTGCAATGCATAAGACGGTAAACGCACGTAGAGAGCTTCGGCAGAAGCAATAAGGCACTTCACCCAGACTACGCCATCCAGTCGCCGCACTGACGAACGCTCGAAGCCCTCCGCGAGTTCCACAGCAAGACGTGGATGCCCTAGATCACAGGCCATCGTGATAATGCTCTGAGCGATCTTGAGCGTAGGCTTCAGACCGGCGTCACCCATCTCGGCCAGCTTCTGTAGGGCGAACTCGAACATGTCGTAGCGTGCGAGGTTTGTTATGAGAAGTTCGTAGGTGGCTTCAGTGGGCGATATGCCACGCGCCAACATGAGGTTCCAGATCTTCAAGGCCGTCTCAACTGGTTCGTAGCGGACAGCCTGGAGAATGCAAAGGATGAGATCGCTAAACTCGACGTCTATTGACTGTATCTCACCTGGATTAGATGGTGGAAGATGGGTCTCTGAGGCATAATACCGTTCGCCAGCATGTCCTCGAAAACAGCCATGGCCTCGTCTACCAAAGCTGCGTCTTTGCATGCTTCGAGTAGCGATTCGTACGTGGCGTAGTTCGGCTTAATACCCTGCTCCTTCATACGCGCCGCATGCTGGAAGACCTCTGCAGCGCTCCTCTGCTGTACAAACTGGCCAAGTTCCATATTATGGCGAGCAAGCGTAGTACCCTGGAAGGTGGAAGGTCGGTAGCCGGTATTGGGCCTCATCGAGTATGTCATGTCGTGAGCACCTTGGGCATTATCATACATGGATGCTCTGTGTGCCGTCTGAGCGGAGGCGAATCTCTTGCTCTGCAAAGCACATGCTGGCATCGGGCGTCAGGTGGGAATTCTGTAAAGGCAAGTTTGGACGTTTGTACCTGGAGGCTTGCGCGAGAGCGGGCGAGCGACGCCAGAGGAAGCTCTCACGGCATTGCGAGAAGATGATGCCAGCATCTTCCTGGTGGGCCTTTTGGGAGTACGCTGGGAGCAGCGGCCTGGGGAGGGTCGAGTCGGAGACGCGGAGGTTGGGAGCAAGAACCCTTCCGGCCAGGAAATGAGCGCGAGACGTGACCCGAGATGTGACCTTGAGTGACACACGATGACGGGCCGTGACCCGCGCTGAGCGCCCAGGGCAAGCCGTCACGCGGGGGCCGCGGTCAGTCACGCTCACGCTCATCACGAACCACCACGACGCGGCTGGACGCGATACCCCCTATTTCCCTCCAATTTTCTTGAGCTTTTGGATACCATCATTCTATCTTCATGGTGTGTGCTGCATGCAGAGAAATACACGCAACCAGGCTCAACTGCGATGCTAGTTTTATTCAGAGGCTATCCTGTCCCGCAGGGGGCCTCTAGCAAAAGTATGGCTGGCGGCGCACATGGAGCGGAAGCTATCCAAGACCCAAACACTACAGACAGATATTGAGCAGTCTGTCGGTGAGTCGTAGCGCCATCCGCGTGTAACACTCGTGGCTAAGGGCTTCACAGGTGCCATCGTTGGACAGGAGGTTGAAGTTATGGCCCTCCGGCTCAGTGGCCAGCTCCTCCTCGGTGTCGTTCGAATCTACAGCCGGAAAGCCAAATACCTGCTAGATGACTGCAATGAGGCACTCCTGAAAATCAAGATGGCTTTCCGTCCCGGAGTGGTCGACATGACGGAGGACCAGCTAGCCGTCAACCGGAATGCCATCACCCTTCAGACAAATGTCCTAGATCTGGACGCATTGCTGCCTGACGTCAACTGGTATGCAGAGAAGATGTCTATTCATTCGTCACCCTCACTGAACTTCGCCTAGGGAGATAGACTTCCAACAACGGCCAATCCAGCCTGCCGGACAGCACATAGCTCGCTCCGCAGACATCACCCTTGCGGCTGCGGACGACTTCCAGTTTGATTTCGACGGCCCTGGCTTCGATGATCTTGATCCACATGCCATTGGCTCACAAGACTTTGAAGACCTCGAGTTAGGGCTCGATTTCGGCGACGGGGTTGTCAGCGTGCGCGGAAGGTCCATCGCGCGAGCGTCCTCGGAGGCCGACGAGAGCATGGACATCGAATATGGTCGTGATGCTGCAGCCCCACGGCATCCGCGCGAGTCGTTGGACTCGCATCTCATGGGGCGCCGGGGTGCCGAAGACATGGACGTTGATGCACCGTCCTACAGAAGTAGGGAGCCGTCTTTGAACCCTTTCGATGACGACCTTGGCCTTGGTGGCGAGGACATCAACTTGGAAGATCTTGCAATCGGTTTCGATGTTCCGCCACCTGCACTCGAACAGGTTCCCGCGTTGTCACCGTCTCGTGCTTGTACGTCCTCCACTCTGAAGAGGTTTCTGTCATGCTAATGCTTCATCAGCATCCCCTCTCACAGAACCGCCCAGGACACCCCCTGCCGATGTCGAGTTAACGCCACGAGTTGAGCCAGAAGCAGCCAAGCCACAGCGGAAGCCTCGTGCTCAGAGGCAAATATTCGACGAGCAGATTGAATTAGAGGGCGGCCCCGGCTCGCAGGCAGCACGCCGGCGAGGCGCAGAACTCGGCTTCCAGCGTGCCGACGTGAGCGGGATCACTACTGAACACGGCTTCCTCCCCGCCTCTCCCCTCGTCATGCGCCTTCTAGAGATTCGAGATGATCCAGTGTCTCACTTCCTTCCGACGAGGAACACAGCTGCAGGTACCTTCTTCTGCGCGGCGCCACCAGGGATGGCACCTGAGCTGCAAGAGCTGTTCATGCGTCCCCTGCAAGCGCTCTCAGGTCCCAAGCGCAGAGGCTCACCTGAGACGCAGCGCGGCGACAAACCCCCAAGCAAGCGGCCGCGCCTGGAGGGCGAGCCGGGTGACGAGGAAGACGTCGAACAGGGGCGCCGTGATGCGTCCGTTGCCCCCTCTGCCATGCTCGGGAGCGACGTCCTTGGCGGCCGCGCTCCGAGCGAGCGTGGAGATCTCGAGTTCGCCGACCAGTCCGGGTTGGCAGGCGAGGACTTCGAGATGCAGCTCCCCGAGTTCGTCGCCGCGGCGGACGAGACGTTGGGGCGCGCGCAGAGCGTCCTCAGCGAGCTGAGCCGGCTCACGTCGCCCGCGCCGACGAACGCGCCGCTGGACGAGGGCGAGCGCACGTTCGCGGACGCCGCGTGCCCGATCGCGACGTTCGACGACCGGAGCGCGCAGAGCCAGGAGCAGGCGGAGCGCGCAGACGACGGGCGCGGGTACAGCAAGAACACGGTGAAGGCGCTGCGCCTCGTGCGCCAGGAGCTGCAGCCCGAGCCGCGCGCGCGCGAGGAGAAGGTGGTCAGCTTCAACGCGATGGCGCAGGGCGCGACCCGGCGCGCGGCGTCCGCGTTCTTCTTCGAGCTGCTCGTCCTCGGCACGCGCGACTGTGTGAAGCTCGGGCAGGAGGAGCCGTACGCGAACATCGAGGTCCGCGCGAAGGACAAGCTCTGGGAGCGCCAGAGGCACAACTCTTTGGCGCCGTCGGTGTCGTCAGCCCTGCGCCCTGCTGGCTCGCAGTCGCAGTCGGTGCTCGAACGGGAGCCGTCACTCGCACCATCCGTTGGTTCCGATTTGTAGACTCGGCTTCACATAGGTATCTTATCCTGATTTATCCCCTTTGAATCGCTGTTTGAGTCCTTGCCCTTCCACACTGTTGTCTACGTCGATTTGCCTCTTGTTGTCATGTACCCATCGTTACCACCTAGGTAGAACCCACCTTTTGTATAGTTGACAGCTCTCACGTCAATATATGACCAGTTCGAATATTATGCTCGTTCGAGGCCCCCAAGTAATGTACTCATGAACTGCCTGGCTTCGGAGAGGGTATCACAATGTTGCGCGGGTATATGCGCGGCTTGCGCACGGCTAGCGGTTGTTGACACTCGGTGCCAGCCCGAGCCGCGAGCCAGCGTAGTCGAAGGTGACGTACCACGACTTGAGAAAGACGTCGCCGATGATCGCGAGGTTCGCGGGGAGGCCGTACTCAGAGCTGACGCCGATGATTCCGCCCACACAGTCGCTGTAGACGCGTCAGCTCGAGATCCGCCAATGCACATCGAGGGACATACTCGGAGTCGTCGCTGAGTTTCCCGAGGTTCATGTCGTCCTTGTGGATCATGTACGGCCGCCCGGAGAACACGAGCGAGTTCGTGACGGAGCTCGAGCACGGATATGTCCAGAAACCGCTGCCATACGAGGCGCTTGCGTCCTGAGAGCCCGGGATCTGCGCAGGCATCGGATCATTGGTGGCAGCCCAGGAGAGGGGAGGTTGTGTGGTGCTCACCATGCTGTAGAACTGCTGTGCGACATCGTCGGATACAAGGATGAGCGAGGAGCCGGTGTCGATTGCCTGCCAGCTATAAGCACGGGTATCGTAGTGCTCGCAGGAAAGGCGCCTACTGCTGTGAGGTTCAAAGGCGCTGTGCGATTCTTACCAACTGCCACGCCGTCCATGCCGACAGTCCAATAGGTCTATAGAATATCTCAGCCCATCATCGCGCGCCGCGCCTTGCCCACGCACCTTGCTCGTCAAGTTGTGCCACTCGACGGGGCCCGTCGTCTTCGTGAGGTCGTAGCACCCGAAGCAGATCTGGCTCCCGTCCGCGTTCCCGTCCGCGCTGCCGCGCGCGAGGTGCGTGCTGAAGATGCCCGCGGCGAGCTTGCGGCCCGCGAGGAGGCCCTCGAAGAACGTCGGCGCGTCCATGCGGCTGATCGCGCGGAACGCGAGCCCGAGCAGCCCGCTCGACGCGTAGTCCATGAAGTCCTGCGACTCCGTGCGCACCGCGACGAAGCGCTGCGCGTCGACGCTCAGCGCGCCCAGCGCGACCGTGTCCGCCGCGACGGTGCCCGCGACGCGGCCCGCGCCCTGCCGTGAACGGTCAGCGCGGAAACGAGAGGGTGTGCGCGAGCACGCACGTAGGTGACGCTCACGCGCCGGCCGGTGTTGTGGTACGTGCTGCTCGCGCCGGCGTCGAACTGGTCGTGCGAGCACCCAGGGCACGCGACGGGGACCCAGAGGTCTGCGCTGCCCGTGTCGACGGAGACCGTGAGCTCCTGGCCGGGCGTGCCGAACTTGAGCGCGCCGTAGTACGCGACGTCCATGCCCCCCGCGACGTCGTCCTTGAGCGGCATGAGCTCGAAGCTCGCGTAGGGCTCGTTCGGGAGGCCGAGGATCGGCTCGGCGCCCTCTGCGGGGCCCGTGCGCGTGCGGAGCGCAGGCGTCTTGAGCAGCGAGGACGGCTTGCTGCTGTTGGCGAAGTACTGGATGATTGGCGTGTCGTTGAAGGGGCCGTAGTAGTCTGTGTCAGGCTGTGCGGTGTCCGGGTTCAGGTTGATGCCGTTCAGAAAGTCTGAGGCCATTGAGTACTTGGTAAGCAGGCCCTGAACCTCCGTGTGCTGCAGCGTTTTGTTAGGATGGAGAATATGCAGATACAGTGAGGAGGCATACCACCGTGGCGGCATCAAAGACAGGCTGCGTGCCATTCTGCAGCTTCACGGCAGGGCCCTGCCTCCGCGCAAAACTGCTTCGGCGCAAGTTAGCGACGACGTGCCTCTTTCCGTGGGCAGGCTCGAGTGGATGTGCACTCGAGCCAATCGCAAGGATGGACGAAAATATGGCGATAGGAAGATTCATGGGAGAGGCGCTGTCCGAGATAAGGAGTGTGGTGCGCCAGGCACGGTCAAGGAGGAAGAGCACAACAGAGGGCGGTCCGCAGTCCCTTGGGGGCGAATTGTGGCGGATGGGGCCTGCGACTGACAGAAGCCTGAGGGCGGGCTGACTGTCAGCCTACCGCGCGGCAAACGACCACCGCTGTTGTGTTCGGAGTGGGTAGGCCTCATAGCGCAGAAGGTTCGGGGACAACTGCGTAGGAGAATGACCTTTGAACGTGCTGTTCAGATGGATGATGGCACTGGACCGATTTGCCAGGATGGAGGCTGCGAACGGTGCACATTCGAGAGCCGGCGCCGAGATCCTAGTCATCAGCCGTGCATATCACCTTTCAGATTCCCGTAGTACACAGAGAGGTCCAGGACTTTGATTTGTATTCTTTTATTTTGAAGTCCCAGCTAGGAGAGAGAGAATGAAAGACTCAGGCTTGTCACGGTCGGGTAAGAGCTTCAACGCGGGATGAAACCGCCCGGCGTTTGCCGTGCGCCACGACTAAGAGCGGGAGCAATGGAGCATGCGGGTCGGTCTACAACGACCTCCTTCTCTCGAGTACTCATATTCTTTGTACACCGGGTGCAATTTAGAAATTCGCGAAATATTCCGGCTGCACTCGCGGGGCAGAGCAGGTGGGCTATTCACAGTCAAACGTCGGCCAGACGCTGGAGATTTGGCAGAGAAAGGCGCGAGTTTGAATATAAAACCCAGCATAGACTCCTGATCACAGTCGTCTCTGTACAGAATAGTGAGTGGGTTTTCAGGTCGTCGACGACGCAGGACAGCCTCACGGAGAGTCTAGGTCCAGACTCCCTGTCTAGCCGTGAGAATAATTAGGCCAGAACCAGAGTCCGTGCCTTAATGCAGTCGCAATGCCTGCCCTCAGGCCTCTGGCGCCATGGCCATAGCAAATGCCCAGACGGCGCCATCGAGCTCACCGTTCGCCATCTCCACCTCTGCACAACCTTGCATCGTGCGGTCGGATACCGCTCTTCCACTGCTTTTGGTTAGCAAGGCGTCGGAAGACTCGACGATCGGGCACGAAACCTCGGTAGGTCGGCAGGAGCTCCACGTCCCGAAAGTCGAAGCTAACATAGAAGACAGCTAGAAAACGGGGGTACCACCCACTCAGATTGACCAGGGCAGCCTCGGGCGATCGTTCATAAAGCTAGAGCTTCGGGGTCCACGATGAAGTCAGCCTCAACCGCCGCTGCGCCGGTGCGAAAACAGCTTCCGCCGGTGCTCGCCACCACCTGCTTCTTCGTCTTCGCCGCGCTGCTCTTCCTCCGCCCGTACCTCAACGTGAGCCTCGGGAGCCCGTACCGTCACGTCGACGACCCCTACCAACATGCGTACTGGTTATGCCCTCTCTGCTCTCGCGCTCGCCCTCACCGCGTCTGCGTCCAGCACCACCTTCGCCCTCAAGGACAAGTACGTCGGCTACGACTTCTACAACGGCTTCCAGTGGGAGACCTTCGATGACCCGACGCACGGCTGCGTCAACTACGTCGACCAGGACACCGCGAAGAGGAACAACCTGACGCAGGGTGCGCGCCCCGCCCCCGCGTCTCCGCGCGCGCTTTGCTCACGGCGTGGTTTGACAGCGACGGACTCCAAATTCTTCATGCGCGCCGACACGAGCAAGCAGGTGGGCCCGAACGACCGCGGCCGCGACAGCGTGCGCATCTCGTCCTGGGCGGCGTACGAGGACAGCGTGATCGTGCTCGACGTGCAGCACATGCCCGAAGGCTGCGGGACGTGGCCCGCGTTCTGGACGCTCAGCCAGAAGGGCCCGTGGCCGGCCGGCGGCGAGATCGACATTCTCGAGGGTGCGTGCGCGTGCGTTGCTCGCTTTGGGGCGCGACTGACCTCAGCGACACATTCGGCGCCGGCAGGTGTGAACAACCAGGGCGCGAACATCATCACGCTGCACACGAACCCGTACTGCACGATGCCGCAGTCGCGCTTCCAGTCAGGGTGCGTCCCCACAAACATACCGCACATCTCGATGCTCACGTCCGCGCATATAGCGTCACCGAGAGCACGAACTGCGACGCCGCGGCGAACTTCAACCAGGGCTGCGGCACGCGCTCGACGGACGGCTTCTCGTACGGCGCGCTCTTCAACGGCGCGGGCGGCGGCTACTACGTCATGGCGCGCACGCCCGACACCGGCATCCGCGTCTGGTTCTGGCGGCGGGACGACCCCACGGTGCCGCCGGCCGTCGCGCAGAAGGGGCTGCTCAACAGCGTCCTTGGCGACACGCCCGTCATCACGCCCGACCCGAGCTGGGGCCCGCCCCACGCGTTCTTCCCCTTCGGCGACTTCTGCGACTATTCGAGCCACTTCGACGCGCACATTATGGTGTTCGACTTGACTTTTTGTGTGAGTGCGAGCCGTTGGGGTTGCGGTGCCGAGGATGCTGACAGCGGCGTGCAGGGCGACTGGGCAGGCAGCGACTTTACGTTCTCGGGCTGTGGGAACAGCTGTAATGACTGTAAGTCCTTTTCTCCGGGTGTGCTGCCGTCCTAGTGCTGATCATCCGCGCAGTCGTGAATAACAACCCAGACGAATTCGACAAGGCCTACTGGGAGATCAACTCCCTACACGTCTTTACACCACAATCTCAACAGTAGATGGACCCATACTCCACTCCTTCCACCCAAGACTCTTTTCTTGACGGACACTAGCTTTGTACACCTATCGGACTCAAGTACTGTATCTCCCTCTCATCTATACCCCCGCCGTTGTACCACATCTTGTCACATCCCTCGTGGGCCTCCCTACACGTAGACCGTACACTCCATAGACTTCATACGCCCATATCCGTTCGGTCCCTTCGTCTGAACTCACGGCAGATATCGCGTCTACCGTCTACCAGAGCTATCGAACACACGGTGGGTGGTGACTACTGGGAGTCGTGAGTGGTGACGAGGATGACAGCTGCACAGCCTGCTCTGTTTCAGTAAAAGAGACAGAAAATGAGTCGACCCCAGGCTGCTCGAACTGAGGACCTTCTGTGGGTTAAACATCGTGCGAGTCGAAGACGTGCAGGCCTGTTGAGGCGCCAGGCGCATCACCTTGATGCGCCGCCACTCTCTTCGAGGGAACAGCCTTCCGCCATTGGCCAAGCCAGTTATCGTCGAGGTCCACCCACGGTAACCAGCTCACTTGTCGAGGAATGCTCGGTCGCAAAACAAGTATTTCTTATAAGCTTATGAAAGGAGCCCGTGGCTGTGCACTTCGACACACCGTACAACAGATCCACTCAACTAGGCGACCGCGGAACGCGAACTATAAAGGCTACTTGAAGCTACCGCGCTTCCAGTGCTCCTGCACTCTCCCCTCCGCCACATGCTTGCCATACCGCTCGTTCGTGCAGCGACGACGCAGGCTCTGCTGCTCGCGCTCACTCAATTCGTCAGCGCGCGATCGTCGTCGCACAATACCTATACATCTTCGTCATCGCCGCCGCGGCAGTGCTATGACTCGTGCGTCTATGTCATCTCTGACGTTCGCGTGCTTTATGAAGGCGATCCGGACGCAGGAACGGTCATCCAATCGCTTGCAAATGGTCATGGATCCCCATCATCGTCGTTGTGTGTATCTTGGCAGGTGTGTGGCACCACCTTCGCATGCTGCAGGTTCACTCATCTTTCGTTATTATCAGTCATATTCATACCGCTAGCCATATGGTACTGCTGGAGGTTGCAGAAGCGAAAGCGGGCCGCCAATCCGAAGTACGAGGAATTGGAGGAGTCCGAGGCTCCCAAGACGGATGCCACCATCGATTCTGTACGTTTCTCCCTGAGCATTGGCCTTGCATGTCGCCTGAGCTCCTGCAGTTCAACTCGGACGCGCCATACGACCCAGCGCCGAGCACGGACGCGTTTCCCGCAGGGTACAGTCCTCCCACAGTCGACTACGAGTACAAATCCACGTCCGATGACGACTCGATCAAGGAGCTACCAGAAGCGTATTACCCTCTCGCGACGTTCAAGCCGCCACCGGGGTCTCCGCCGCCTGTGCATGCGGCTTCCATGCCGTCTTACGATCCGCCTGCGTATGCGCCTAGCGCTGCCTCGCCGGTATGATCTCGCATGATCGATAAACTAGATATTGTTCTGTTGCTCAGTGATCCTTATTCTGCATTTGTGGCTATGTTCTATGGGACTATCTCGTTTCTCCTCGTGTGGCGTGACAGGCGGACACAGTGTCTCCTCTAAATCTCCCAGAAGTGCGTGTTACTCCGACGAATTTATCAACTGCATTCGATGTGTTGAGCACAGGCGAGCATCTCTGGCCGACAAAGATTCGGTAACGCTCCTGAGCGAACGAAAATGGTGCGCGTCATAGATCCAGCACTGGAAGTCTTTCGAGATTGGTGAGCTGCCGACTCGGGCACGCTGTGCGCACATATCATCATGTAATGCCGCATACAATTGACGTTCTCCTGCCAGATCTGTGATGCCACTGAGTAAATTTCCTAGTACACGCGTGCGAAGTGAGTGTGCAGTGGATTCATCAGGATATCGCAGCGATCGTCATCGTCGTTCAACAAATTTTGGTTACCATGCGCTTTGAGAGTGTCAGGGCGCGAGAGGGATCAAAAGCGATGCAATCGCGACGCGCGCAACGCTCGGCGAACCAGCGGGGAACGCTTTTTCATGCACAGGTCAGCCTTGGTGCAGCTGTGCCGCAAGAACACAGGGCAAAGAACGCAAAGACAGTAACAGCGTCATTTGGGAACAGGTCTGAGATGCACAGCTAGGTATATGCTGTGCGTATAGGACTGGCAGACGGGTCACGAAAGGCTAAAGCCTCGAGCTGCTCGGAGTGGGTGCGATGCTGGAGGGCATGTGGAACATGACGGTACAGCTCGGCACCCATACATGGGTCGGTGGCGTAGTTGGTTATCGCATCTGTCTAACACACAGAAGGTCCTCAGTTCGATCCTGGGCCGACTCATGTTTTTCTCTTCTATTATTTGTATATCTTTTTAATTTCCTCGTGGGCGCGCAGAAGTCAGTGAAGCGACATCCACAAGTTCATAAGTAGCCTTGGATGCTATTTCAGACTATGGAAGTGCCAAAACTAAATTGAAAAGGGAAATACCGAATCGAGGCGTCTTTGTGGCGCGGGGATAGCCGGATACTTAAGCTCTCACGTGACACTACTTCGGCGCGACGCGAGGCGCGTTGCCGGGTGTTCAACTCCAGCCAACCTGCCGCCATGTTCGCAAAAGGCAACAGATTCCCATCAGCCAAAGGTATGCCGTGCCCTGCTTGATTCTGCGTCCGTTTGCGAGGCTGAAGACCGTCTTAGCCCCAGAGGGGCCTGGACCGAACGCTTACGACATCAAAGGTCCGGATACTCAGCGTGGTTTACCAATCGTACAGCTATCTCACGCGTTTTGATTTTGTTCTGCCCCTTTGTTAGACCCAGAGTATGATGCATACAAGCGTGGTGCTTTCCTTGAGAAGCAGGACCGATTCAACGAGGGCAAGCCTTCGGACGTCCCGGGTTTGTCTATCGCTTCATCACGATGCTGAAGTCCACTGACATATGAAAAGGGCCAGGCTCGTATGCCACAGATACCATGATGACTGTGCCCAAGCCGTCAGGCTCGCGTACTGGCCTCGATACGCACGCTATCCTACAGAAGAAAGTTGACGAGCTAGAGAGACTGCTGGCAGATAACAAAAAAGCGGTATGCAGCCTCTCCAGCAGTGACAGCTACGCCAGTCTGACATAAAGCCAGTATCGAGCCGATATGGACCGACTCAAGCAGGAGTTGAGTGCTGCCCAGAGAGCGACCTCAGATCAGGCCGAGCAGATCGCCAAACTCAAGAAGCAGAATGACACATACGACGCCAGGCTCAAAGAGCTGAGACAAGTCAATCTCACCGACCAATCCGAGATCAGAGAGCTACGCACAAAGCTCCGCGCATCCGAGCATGAGCGTGCCCAGCTTGCGTCTAAGCAGGGCAGCGCGAGCGACGCAAAGAAGGCCCTGCAAGCGCTGGAGCTCCGTCGCCGCACGGAAAACCAGGAAAAGGACAAGCGCATCGCCGAACTCGAGAAAGCGCTGGCGTCCGAGCGCACGCGCACCGAAGCACTCCAGAGCAACCTCAGCGAGGCCATAGGCTCGAGCGACGCCCAGCTCGAGGCCGCCCGCGCCGCGCAGCTCGCCCTCGAAACCGAACTGGAGCAAGCCCGCGCCTCGGCGTCCAGCGCGAGCTCGACCCTCGCAGCCCTGCGCACGCGCACCTCGGACAGCGAGGACGCGCTCGTGCAGCAGCTCGAGGCGCACCGCACACTGCTCGCGCGCGTCGCGCAGGAGTATGGGCTGCTCGCCGCGGCGAGCGTGCCGAGGGCCGTGCACGAGCAGACGAGGCGCGAGGCGGCCGGGCTGCAGCTCCGCGTGTGGCGCCTCGAGCGCAAGTTCGCAAATGCGGAGGGGCAGGTGCACGAGCTCGCTGCGCTCGTGCGGGCGACGATGGAGCGGGATGCGTTTCTCGAGGAGCGGCTGAGGGACGCGGAGGAGGAGCTGGGATATTATTCTGGGGAGCTTGCTGCGCTGCGCATGGAACAAGACGCAGATACGGATGGAGACGGCGAAGGCGCAGCGCGTCTCTCTGCCGCCATCGCCAGGGAGTTGCACGCCGAAGAGGTCGAGCTGCGCATCGCGCTAGACGACGACCACGCCGTCTGGTCGCACCTCGACGCGCTGCGCACACAACACCTCCACACCCACGCCTCGGCGCTCCTGACGCACCTCGACAGCGTGCGCCACGACGCCGAGACGCAGCGCACGCAAGCCAAGGCGGCGGAGGCACAGCAGGCCGCGCTCGTCCGGGAGCTGTCCGCCGCGCGCGCCGAGCACGACAAGGCGCGCGCGGAGCTCGCGAACGCGGCCCAGGCCGCTGTGCGCGCGAAGGCGAAGGAAGCGGAGCTCGTGCGAGACCGAGACCGCGAGAAGGAGAAGGCGAAGGCGGAGCGTGCAGGCCTCGAGCGCGAGGCCAGGCGCGAGAGGGACGCGCGCGAGCGCCTTGCCGCGGCGTTGCAGCAGAGTCAGGCTGCCGAGGCGGCGCTCACGGGCGAAATTGACCAGTGCGCACCCTGACGTTATCATTCCCCTAGTCATCGCTGAACAGACCGCCAGGCTCTCGCCCGAGCTTGCAGACGCGGAGAGGTACGAGGCGGCGTACACCGCGCTGGTCGACGAGGTCGACGCGCTCGTGCGCAAGAACGCGCTCGCGGAGGACGAGGCGGTGCGCCTCTCGCGCTTCAACGCCGAGATCCTCGGGCACCACAACCCCGCGCAGCGCATCCTGTACGTCGACCGCGTCCGGCGCGAGCTCGCGGCCGCGAAGCAAGTGCGTCTGACCCCTCTTCACTCTGTGTTCCTTCGTCCTGGCGAGGACTGCGGGCTGATTGTATGCTGGTAGGACTTTATTATGATGGAGAAAGACCGCGACGCCCTCGTCGTACAGAACGACGAGCTTGCGAGGGAGTTGCAGATGTACAAGTCTGTCGCGGTGCCCGCAGACTTTAGGACGCGCTCGACGCTCACGCGCGTCTCGCGGAGGCCGCTCGCGCCACACAGTTCAAACGCGCGGTCAGCAGGGAAGACTTCTGCTGAGGCAGCGGAAGAGTACAAGGAGGGAGACATGACTATTGACGAGTTAGCGTAGTCTACTGGCTGCACACGGGTATGGATCGCTCAATCGATGGTGTTTTATATGACAATTAAGCTCACCATGTCAATGTTTAGGTTGCGGCCCAGGTCATGACTGGCACTGTAGTATGATATAGGAATAAATGTAGGTCTAACGCGATGAATACCCTCAAGCCAATAATCACATATTTACACGCCCGTCTCGCAGCCTCTTACTTCACCAAGAATATCCTATTTTGGAACCGCTCGTCTAGATGTGAATTTGCGAATGTGTGCACCAGATGCGGCGTCAGAGGTGTGGCAACCGCCCAACTTGAACCGCGGGCTGATGCCACATTTGGACATTTTGAACATGAACCCGTTCACTGACATGGGATCTCGGGCCACTCGTTGCACTCCGCCAACACATAGCTTCGAATCGATGCTGGACCTCATGGGTGGCATGCCCTCGGTACGCCCCATCGCCATGTTCTTCCCAGGGCTGACCATGACTCGGGATCTCGCTGCAAGGCTGCTAGCTCGGAATTCGTAGCCAGCAATCGCTCTCGAAATGCAGTTGCCGAAGACGCGGGGTGGAGTGTTCCCCAGCTCCCGCTGAAGAGGTTCTGCGACACCTTGCTCCCGAAGAAATTGCTGAAAGCCTGGAGAACTAAAGATCTCGTTCCTCTCGTTCTGAAACAGCTCACCAAACAAGGCGACTATCTGGACCGCACTAAACGATGGAATGCTTTCCCCCAAGACCCCGCGACGCTACGAAACAAGGACTTCGCGTTTCGAGGCCTCCTCGACATCGCTCATGCCATAGACAAGGCATTCAAGACAGTCTGCGACATCGACGCGCAAGGAAATGTCGCCACCGCCTCGCTAATGATGGGGCCGCCGGGCAGATTTCCCGTTCATAACGACAGGGCAACCGAAACAAAACCAGGCTGCATTTTCGTCAATGATGCTGGCGATGGAGGACAGCGGTATTGGAGCTCTGTCGTGTCTTGTGGAGAGCTCAGGTGCAAGGACGACCTCACAGCCCTCAATGATGTACGTCTCAATTGACGTTCCGTCCCCAGCTGTCGTGTCTTGACTGATTCTGTTGTAGAATATCCACCAGACGATGTGGAATTTGCATCATTTGATGCGGAAAGACCCTCGACGTCGTTTTGCACACTCTTTCACCATCGAGAACCGTACGATGCGGCTTTGGTTTTGCAATCGTTCCACGTACGCGGTGTCGGATGCCTTCGATTTCTGCTCGGTGCGCTCGCCTGTCTACTGCGAAATCATATCGGTGCTCACATTGCTGTCGTAGGAGCCACGCTACATCATCCACTACTTTCTCTCGCTCATGTACGCCTCAGAAGCCCAGCTTGGCTGGGACACGACCATGGTCCCCGTGGCGGTCGACGGCTATCTGCAGTACGACATCACCGTCAACGAAAGCCTGTATCCCGGGACGGGCGAGTCCCGTGTCTACAGAACGTCGGAGCTGCTATCGGATGGGTCGACATTTTCCGTTCGAGGTCGAGCTACGCGAGTGTGGCGGGCAAGGCTCCTGGAATACGGCCAGCCTGTGGGCGAAGACGTCGCGATCCGGGATAGCTGGGTAGACGCAGACAAACCTCGCGAAGCTACCGTGATCAACAACATCCTGGCTGATGTCCCGCCGGACACCCCAGGTGGCGAGGATCACGACACAGAACATTCCAGGAACGACCTGCGCGAGTATTTACTGACCGTCCTTGTATCGGGGGATGTCGTGGTTGACGGTCTCCTGGATCGTACTCAACCAGTGCCGTACACTCCCGCCTCGTTCAACATCCGACAGAAAGACACGAGCGAGAGAGCCCAGAGTCGAAGGACCAAAGACAAAGCCGCTCTACAGGAAGAGCTGAAGAATCATCACGAAGAGGTCGACGACATGATGCCGATCCCACCCCATTACTCAGAACAGTACCATGTCAAAGCCCACCACCGAATCGTCTACAAAGAGGTTTGCGTCCCATTGCACGAGGTTAAGACCCTCGACAATGCATTGTGGACAATACATGGAGCTGTTCATGGTACGTAGCACTCGTGCAGTTTCATATACTCTCACTTATCACCGTTATGCATGCTTAGCTCTGAAAATCATCCACTCCGCGGGATGGGTCCACCGCGATATTTCGGGCGGAAACATCCTCCTCTCCGACAATGGTGTGAAGTTGGCGGATTTCGAGTATGCGAAAAAATTCGATTCCGAGGTTCACGGGGGCACGCACGAGATCAAGACGGTGCGCGACATGCTCTTATTTACCCGGAATCCTGCTGATGCATGCTTTCAGGGAACTGCAACCTACATGTCCATCGAAGTCTCGGCAGGCAAATATCTTTTTCGATTTGGTCACGCGACGCCGAAGGAAGAAACTAGTACCACTACTGAGAACGTGGTGGACCAATGTGACCGCCGCGACAAGCCCATGGCGCCGATGGCCCTCTCCGTCGACATCGATCTTCCCGTGGACCACCACACCCCAGCTATGTGGCGTTACAATCCCTTGAACGACATGGAGTCGCTCTGGTGGGCCTCTGCTTACTTCGTCTTTGACAAGGATGTCACTTTCGTTCCCCGCGATCCGCAATACCCCCTACCCGACTCACTGGTTGAAGCCGAAGATGTTCGACGCGTCCGCCTTCTCGATCAGCATGCATTCAGCGACCGCATATTCCACAGAATTGATCTCGGTCAACGAATGTGTATGGTGGTGGCCTCAGGATCTCTTGCTGGTGACATTCCGACACTTCACCCTTACCTTCGAGCCAGAATTGCCCCGGAGCTCGAGGAAATGCGACAGGCGCTGATCGCATGCTACCGCGAAGCCGAGAAAGACGTGGAGAAGATCGGCCGCTCCGTAGCCCAGCCACTCTACCGGGCTTTTTACACCCATCTTTATCGCGCGACCGGAGCCGCGAACCATCCGCTGTTCTCCATACAGATCCGTGCGCTAGCGACTACGATCGCTGACGAGGAGATCGTAGCACCCGAGCGGGCGTGGGGAGAAAAACCTGCACAGCCGGCGACTCTTGCTGAAGAAGAAGCAGAGCCTGCAAAGGCTGCGTACGCAGCCAACGAAGGTGACGATGAAGAATGCGACCGTGGAGACAACAACGAAGGCAGGCGCAAGAGGGCGAAACTCTTCTAGGGCGGCATCGAAGGCGTCATATACGCGAGAGCTTGATCCTATGACCATATCGATGTTCCGTTTGCTCTGCTTGCCGTCTATGTGCCATGTACTACTGTAGGAAGTTTACGGCCGGAAAGTCGATCACAAGTCACACGCCGCCGAAATCGTCGTTCGGGGGGCCAGTGTCACTGCCACAGAGACCACCGGCGAACCGCCGCCGTGCAACTAAGCCCCCCTGCCGCCTGCGGCACGATTTTCGCGGCCTGTCACACCCAGCTCATTGAACAGTCGGTATTGCGCCGGTGGACCGGAGTCCTTCATGCAGCAGATATTGTGCAGCGCGTTCATCGAACCTAGGATCCGTCGCGGTGCCTGCGGACTTCAGGCCGCGCTCGACGCTCACGCGCGTATCGCGGAGACCGCTCGTGCCGCAGGGCATAAGTGGGCGATCGGCAGAAAGACCTCTACCGAGACCGTGGAAGAGTACAAGGAGGGCGACATGGCCGTCGACGAGCTAGCGTAGCCTGCAGGTTACGCGTAGGTATGTTGATCGACTTGTGGCCGGTGTTGGAAAATTGATTGCATAATGGCGCCGATTAGACCAGGGTACATCGGGCTGTGGATTCGCGTCGCATTGAATGAAGGATAATTCTGTAAGAAATGTCCCGCCACATGCAAGTAATAATTCTCCCCGACGAAAATTACTGAGACCTTTCTGTGTGGCAGCGAATGAGATGATGTGGCCTCGTCTGTACCTTCTTCCTGCGGCAGCACTTCACTTCCGAGTAGATTAATTCTCCTGAATGGATGATCAGAGTGGCGGGCACTGCGCCGAACAATGGATGAGATGGCCGCGAGGCGCCAGGGTTGTGGCGCGGCGCAACCGCCGAACCATGCGCTTCCTCATTTGGACACTTTCAACTTGAACCCATTCACTGACCATTCTCAGGCCACTCATTTTGCACACAGCCCAAAGCGTGCGCAGCTATCGTCAGGATCACACGTTGCATACCACTAGAAGTATAAATACAAGACCATGCTCGACTTTACGGATCGCTCATTCTCGGTACGCCCCACGCTGCCATGTCCACTCCATCCCTGCCTCAACCGAAAACAACTCCCTCCCACCCCAAGGTTGGCCATCACTTCGATGTATCTCTCGATACGGCTGCCTCTCGAGACGCCGTTGGCAAAGATGCCGGGTGGCGTATTCCTCAAGTCGAGCTAGCGGACTTCTGCGCTTCCCTCCTGCCGGCATCAGCACAAAAATGAAGCGCTTGCATGCCCTGGGGAGACATACCAGCGCGTCCCTGACAGGGAATGTCTGGTATGGTCAGGCAAGTGTATCCCTGCCAGGGATTGTCTTCCCAGGTCGTGGAAGGCCAAATCTGACAGGTATGCCCTTGCATGCTCGGCTATGCCCTGGCTCCCTCCGACCCCAGCGCGTCTAGTCACCCTCGATCCGCTGAAGCCGTGACCGTCACGGCAAGCGACTTCTCGTTCCCGTCACTGACAGCACCCCACTGAGTGCCATAGCAGTCTGCCTCCTTCGAGGTGATCTGAAGGTAAAACAAGCCCGCCCTAAAGTCGCCGTTTGGGGCATGGCGTCATGCAATAAATGAGCCGCGACGTCGACCTTCCGCACCCAATGCCCCCTTCCCTCACTCTACCATCTCGACGTCCTGGGGCTCCCAAGGCGGTGCACAGTGGTACGTCTACATGTTTTCTTCTGACGAGTCCCTGGCCGTACGGCTGCGTCTGCAAATCCGCCTGGCTGCTAATTGATGCTCAATGACAGCGTCGGTAACGGTCGAAGCGCGACGTCGCCTCGCTCAATGTACGACACCGTGCCGTGCGTCGGTTCTGCCTCGGTTGCGTCTCAAGCTAATCTCTGCTTCTAGGAACCGCTCGCCACCACTCGTCGCAATACACAGCATTTCGCGATAGCCTGTAAGTGCATGTCCTGCGTGAGGTGGCCGGTTTGACAGCTTTCATACAGGCGACACGACTTCGACGCTTCCTATTGTCTACAACTCGCGTGAACATGGGTGATCCCGATCCCTCACTCTTGGTATAGTTTTACTTTGTCACATGTGCGGAAAATCCTGACCGCTCTCGCGCAGATGTAGCGGACGCTCGCTTATTGTGGTGCGCAGCGTATGCAACTTGCGTCCCAGTTTCACTAACCGACAAGCGTTTAGCCATAGTTTGAACATTCTCCGGGCCACCTACCTTCGCGGCGTCGCTTCGCATGCCTCTCGCATGCTCGCCCCTTCGCGCAGGACTTGCTCGCTCGGCCTCTTCCCTAGCGCTTGCCCTGGCCGCGTTCAAGAACCCTCGACTTCTCGCTGCGTCTGCCACTTTGCGTGTTCGCGTTCGCATTTCGTCGCGCGCCTCCTCTCATCCTCTGCTCAGGATGTGCGTGTGCGATGTGCATGTGGGCCTGTAGACGACAGATCGGGTTACCGTCCTGTTCCCCCATTCTCGCATGCCCTCAACGACCCGAGGTTGCTCACAGACCGCCGCTGTACTCTAGCTGTGTGTAGGCATAGATTACGAATATAAACCATAATTTCTGCAGCATTTATTGCCGATATTGTGCGCAATTTAAATCGAGGGAAAATCGAGGAAAATCGATGATATAATACGCCCTGGGAGGGTCCGGTATGACCAGGCATGCACAGGTATTTGACACCTGACGGGGATAGTCAGACATGATATCCCTGTCAGATATATCATACCGGTCTCAAGAAGAGAGTACCCGTGCAGGCATGACTAACCCTGACAGGGATCTCATATATGCTCAGGTAGACCTTACCTGAGCATACCTGAGCATACCCGCGGCGCCTTTTTTTGCTGATGCCGAAGATACTGCTACACTCCCTGCACTCCCAGAACGGCCAAAACGACCAGTACAAGACGGAAGCACTTGCTGATCGCGTCTACAAGGAGCTTGTTGCACAAGGCGACTACGTGGAGGAAGCCGCGCGATGGAAAGCTTTCCCCCAAGACCCTGCCAAACTAAACAACGAGAACATTGCCTTCCAACAACTTCTTGCCGTAGTTCACGCGATAGACAAAGCACTCAAGACTACTTGCCAGATCGACCAACAGCAAGATGTTGCGACCACCTGGCTGGTCTTGGAGCCAAACAGGTCCCCCGCCCACGTGCATAGGAGGAACAAGACGAAACCCGATGGCGTCTTTGTCAAGGGCCTAGCCGAAATACTGCGCTGGGTGTCCGTTGCATCTTGTGGGGAATTCAAGCGGGAAGACAGTATCAAGGTACTGAACGATGTATGTTCTCGTGTATTATCTTGTCTTGGCCGTGGATTCTTTATTGATGTTCGTGTTCTAGGATATTCAGAAGACCATGTGGAACTTGCACCACCTTATGCGGGAAGACCCTCGACGCCGTTTCGCATATTCGTTCACCATCGAGAACCGTACTATGCGGCTCTGGTTTTGCAATCGCTCCACATATGTGATCTCGGAGCCCTTCGACTTTTGCTCGGTGAGCGTCCTGCTTATTGTCGTATCAGATCTTGCAGATACTTACGCTCCCGTTCTAGGAACCGATATACATCATCCGCTACTTCCTCTCGATGATGTATGCCTCGGAGGCACAGCTCGGCTGGGACACGACCATGGTTCCCGTCGAGGTCGACGGCCACATGCAGTACGACATCACCGTCGACGACACTCTGTTCCCCGGAACCGGCAAATCGCGCGTCTACAGGACTTCCAAGCTACTCTCAAACGTAGGAACATTCGCTGTCCGCGGCCGGGCGACGCGGGTATGGAAAGCGAAGCTCCTGAAAGACGGACAGCTTGTTGGAGACGACGTCGCGATCAGGGACAACTGGATAGACGCAGACAGACCCCGCGAAGCCGACGTGATCAACCAGATCCTGGATGATGTCCCACCGGACGTTCCAAATGCCGACAATCCCGACCCAGAATATTCCAAGAACACCCTGCGCGATCACATGCTGACTGTCCTTGCCTCGGGGGATGTCGTGGTTGACGATCACCTGGATCGTACTCAGCCAGCGCCCCTCACTTTCACCTCGTTCACAATTCGGCAAGAAGACAAGAGCGAGAAAGCCCAGAGCCGAAGGACCAAAGACAAAGCCGCTCTCCAGGAAGAGCTGAAGAACCATCACGAAGAGGTCGACGACATGATGCCGATCCCACCCCACCACTCCGAACAGTACCACGTCAAGGTCCACCACCGAATCGTCTACAAAGAGGTTTGCATTCCCCTGCATGAGGTCAAGACCCTCGATGAGGCACTGTATACAATACTCCAGGCAGCGGATGGTGCGTACCACTCGCACGCAATTCGGGGCGCTCTCACTAACCATCATCATGTAGCTCTGGAGATCGTCCACTCCGCAGGATGGGTTCACCGCGATATATCGGGCGGAAATATCCTCCTCTATGGCGAACATGTGAAGCTGTCGGATTTCGAGTATGCGAAGAAATTTGACTGTGATATCCCCGGGGGCACGCACGAGATCAAGACGGTGGGTGACTATCATTCATCCCGCTTGAAATGATGCTGATGCATGCCGGTCAACTTTCAGGGAACTGCTGCTTACATGTCCATCGAGGTCTCGATGGGCGAATATCTTTTTCTACCCGATCGTGCGATGCCGAAGAAGGAAGCTAGCAGTACCGCTGAGCACCCGAGGAAGCGGGATAAACGTCGCGCAGGCAAAAGGATGGCAAGCGGTCCCCCCACCATCAACTTATTCCAAGACCACCACTCTCCAGCCGTGTGGCATTATAATCCTATAAACGACATGGAGTCGCTGTGGTGGGCCGCTGCCTACTTCGTCTTCGACAAGGATGTCAAGTTTATTTCCCGCGATCCGCTGAAGTTCCCTTTGCCAGACGAAATGGTAGAATCCGCAGACGTTCGACGCGCCCGCCTTCTCCGTCAGCATGCATTCAGCGAGCCCCTGTTCCACACACTGGATATCAGCAAACGGATGTCTATGGTGGGGTCCTCAGGCACTCTCACGAAGGCCATCCCGGTGCTTCACCCTTACCTGCAAGGCCAAATCGCTCCGGCGCTCGAGAGCTTGCGACAGGTGTTGGCCACCTGCTACCGCGAAGCCGAGAAGGAGGTGGAGAAGATCGGCCGCTCCGTGGCCACGCCACTTTACGAGGCCTTCAACACCCATATTGATCTCGCGGTCGAAAGCGCGTACCATGCATGGTTCTACATAGAGATCCGCGCGCTGGCGACAACGATTGCTGACGAGGGGATCGTCATCGAGCGCGCGTGGGGAGAAGAGCCTGAACAGCCGGCCGCCGCGGTTGCTCAGGCAGAGGCGGAGCCTGCAGAGGCCGCACACCCGGACAACGAAGAGGCCGACGTGGAAACAGACGGAGATGACAACGAAATGGACGTAGAGGAAAGCGACGAAGACTCCAACGAAGGTAGGCGCAAGAGGACGAGACTCGTCTAGGGCGGCGTCGCAGGCGACGAACGCACGCAGGCCACGAAGTCCTCCTAGTCATTCTATGTTCATACAGCTATTCCCTTTCATGTGCTAGCCATCTCTGTACTATCTACTTTGCACAGTGCGCAGGAGGTTATTTTATGAGGTTATTTCTTGAATAGGGCGGCTTCGTAGATCTCGCAAGACGTCCGGCCTCAGATACTCGCATGGGCGCGCTATCATCTTCAGTTCACGTGAAAGGGTCTTTTCCGCCTCGGACGTTTATGGATTATCAAGGTACCTACTTTATTGCGCATGCGTCGGACAATGGACGAGATGGCCTTGAGATGGCCGCGAGGCGCGGGGCTGGGGACAACCGTCGAACCATGCGTTTTTCTCCGAATTTGGACATGTTCAACTTCAACGCGCTCACTAGCTCACTGGCAGCAGGCCACTCGTTCTACACAACAGCTAAAGCGTGCGCAGCTATTGTCCAGGCCATGTCACGTTGCAAATCATAGACGTATGACTCGCTGGGGCCATGCTCGACTTTACGGATCGCTCATTCACGGGTACGTTCCAAGTTGCCATCATGTCTGCCCCTGCCCTTCCTCAACCGAAAACCAACCTCTCCTGTCCCAAGCCTGGTGTGCATGCCGATGCATCTGACAACTTGGTCGCCTTCAGTTCCGCCGCGATTGCAGATGCCGGAGGGCGTATTCCCGAAGTGAAACTGGAGCTATTTTGCGATACCTTCCTCCCGAAGGGATTGCAGCACGCCCAGCATGAGATCAAAGACCTTCTTCCTGTTGTTATGAAGGAACTTGAAGCTCAGGGCGACTACGTGAAGGATACGAAGCGATGGAAATGGCTTCCTCAAGATACCGCCACACTAGCCAACGAGAACATCGTGTTCCGAAGCCTCATGGACATCGCTAGCGCAATTGACAGAGCATTCAAGACTGTTTGCGCCATAGGCCAGCAAGAACATGTTGCCACCACCTGGCTTGTCATGGAGTCAGACCGATCTCCCGCCTACGTACATAGGAAGAATACAATGGAACCCGATTGCACCTTCGTCTGCAACGCCAATGAAGATCTGTGCTGGGTCTCTATCGCGTCCTGCGGAGAGTTCATGCGAAAGGACAACGTTGGAGTTCTCAACGCCGTAAGTTCCATGCTTTTTTCTGCCATAGGATGTCTATTTGACGTTGCTGTGCTTGGACATCCAGAAGACGATGTGGAATCTGCACCACCTCATGCGGGAAGACCCCAGACGTCGCTTCGCGTACTCGTTTACGGTCGAGAACTGCACCATGCGACTTTGGTTCTGCAATCGCTCTACGTATGCGATATCAGAGTCCTTCGACTTTTGCTCGGTAAGCCCGCGTGTTGCCTACTCGCGAATAGTAGCGTGCAGACACTTACATCACTGCTGTAGGAGCCGGACTACATCGTTCACTACTTCCTCGCGCTCATGTATGCCACAGAGGCCCAGCTTGGTTGGGACACGACCATGGTCACTGTCGACGTTGACGGTGAACAGCAGTACGACATCACCGTCGACGACACGCTATTCCCCGGAACAGGCGAATCGCGTGTCTACAGGACTTCAGAGCTGCTCTCGGACGTGGCAACGTTTGCCGTCCGAGGTCGTGCAACACGGGTGTGGCGCGCGAAGCTCCTTCAAGACGGAAAGCCCGTTGGCGAGGATGTCGCAATCCGGGATCATTGGATAGACGAAGACAAGCCTCGCGAGGCTACGGTTCTCGAGAACATCATCGCCGATGTTCCACTGGATCTCCCGGAACCCGAGGATGGGGAGAACTTCGACGAAAAACGATCGAGGAATCTACTCCGCAAGCACCTATTGACCATCATCGCATCAGGAGACGTCGTGATTGACGGAGCCCCAGACTTCACCCTGCCCGCACCCTATACACTCACCTGGTTCGATATTCAACAGAAAGATACCCGGGAGAGAGCTCAAAGTCGGAGAGATTCAGAACTAAAATCTCTCCAGGAAGAGATCATAAACCATCACGAAGATGTTTACGACATGATTCCGATCCCCCCTCATCACCCTGAGCAGTATCATGTGAAAGCACACCACCGTATCGTCTACGAGGAAGTCTGCACTCCTCTAAATGCTGTCAAAGCTCTCGACGATGTGCTGTGGAACGTATCACAAGCGGCTGCAGGTGCGTACCAATTTATATTCCTACCTGATTTACTCGTTCTGATTGTATGAATGATCCAGTCCTTGCGCTCGTCCATTCTGCAGGATGGGTTCATCGCGATATCTCCTCCGGTAACATCCTCATCTATGAGGGCAAGGTGAAGATCGCGGACTTCGAGTACGCGAAGAAATTCGGCTTCGATGCTCCAGCGGATACGCAGACTCACGATCTCAAGACAGTGAGTCTAAACCAGATGCTCTTCGTTCGGATGTTGCCGATGCGTGCTCATTTCCATTCAGGGTACTGGCTCCTTCATGTCCATCGAGGTCTCGTGTGGGGAATACTGCTTTACCCCTAGGACCCGCGAGTCCACGACTTCGCAGCCTACCGTGAATTTAAAACGTGACGCCCTCGAGAAGACGAAGCCCCAGGGCAAGGCCCGGGCATCTGTCGCTTACGATCCATTCCATGCCGCTTCATCAGGATCAAATCCTCGTACAACCGTGTGGCGTTATACACCTCTCAACGACATGGAATCGCTGTGGTGGCTCGCCACTTTCTTCGTCTTTGACAAGGACGTCATCATCATCCCCCGCGACCCAAAGCAACCCATACCCTCCGAATGGGTCGAGCCTGAGGACGACCGCCGCGCTCGACTTCTCCTCCAATCCGGCTTCAGTGTGCCCATCTTCCACCAGCTGGAGGGTCTCTCGCGCGCGAACTTGCTCGGGCTGACCGGCAGTCTCGTGGGCGCCATCCCAAGATTGCACCCCTACCTGCGAGACACCGTCGCCAGAAACCTCGAGGACCTCCGGAACGCCATAGTCGAGTGTTACTGCAGAGCCGAGCGGAACCTTGGACAGATCGACCGCCTCGCAGCTTGGCAGCCGCTCTATACGGCATTCGCCACTCTTCTCACCGAGGCGACGGGAAGCGTGAACAACGACCTGTTCACCATGGAGATGCGTTCGCTGGCCTCGACGATCAGGAGCGAAAAGATTAAGACCGCAGCGGTGCCGGCGGGGCAAGAGGCGGCACCCGAGGAGACCACGGGTCAAGACAACGGAGGAGAAAGTGGTGTGAGAGGTGATGGAGAGGGCGGTGAAGAGGGCGACGAAGAGGGCGATGGAGGTAGGCGCAAGAGGGCGAGAGTGTTCCGGGACTAGTGTCCAGTCTAGAGGTCCAGGTGGCCTTGAAGGTGACGACGGCGGGGAGGCTGCTTCCGCTCTGTAATCAAGTATTCAGTTCCATGTACTGTATCATCTACCATGCGCTGGGCGCAGGAAGTTATTCTATGAGGTTATTCCTTGAAATCTCTGGCATCGCGGACCACGCGTAGTCAAGCTCGGAACCGAATACACCGCACCGTAGCTCGTTCCTGCTTGACAGAAGTTCAGGCATTTAAAGTCGACGTCCAAACCTTGGGTCTGCATCCCAAATGTGGGACATATGCTGGAAACCTGTACACCGACTTGGACTCTTGCAACCTTCAGATGCGTCCTTTCCAATGTTTATGATTTATCCGGGTACCTACACAATCGCGATCGTCACTGTCTAGTCTAGCACGGCGTACTTCTTGAGATGTGAAGGTATTGCGCTCTCGAGGTTCTTCGCCTTGAGCCATGCTTTCGAGAAAAGGCGGCTCTGGTAACGATATGCGCCGTCGCAGAGGATAGTCGCGACCGTGTGTCCCGGGCCAAGCTTCTGCGCAAGCTCGACTGCAGCGACGACGTTCAGCGCAGAGCTCGCGCCAAGGTAAAAGCCCTCCGTGTCGAGGAGGTCGTAGATCATCTCGATCGACTTCTCGTCTGCTATGTGCAGTGAGCCGTCGAGCTGATCGACAAAAGTCCCGAGGTTGTTCGTGATACGGCCCTGGCCGATGCCTGTCCCAGACTTCAGTGCCAACCGCGACTATATGCATGCGAGAACGTACCCTCAGTGATAGAGCTGCCCGACCTGTCCTTCAGCGCGCCTCCACTCTCGATGTAGCTATGCAGCACGGAGCCCGGCGGGTCCGCAAGCCACACCTGCGTGCGGCCCTGGCTCTTCTCCTTGAGGAACCTGCCTGTGCCCGCGAGGGTGCCGCCCGTGCCGGTCGCGCAGACGAAGGCGTCGACGGCGCCGCCGGTCTGCTCCCAGATCTCGGGGCCGGTCGTGCGGAAGTGCGCGAGGGCGTTCGCGGTGTTGTCGAACTGGTCCGTCCAGACCGCGTTCTCTGTCGCCTTCGCGAAGTCGCGCGCCTGGTGGTTGTAGTTCGCGGGGTTGTCGTACGCGACGGCGGGCACGGGGTGCACCTCCGCGCCGAGCATGCGCAACAGGTCGATTTTCTCTGCGCTCTGCGTGTTCGGCATGAAGATCACGCAGCGGTAGCCCTTCGCGCGGCAGACGTGCGCGAGCCCGATGCCGGTGTTGCCTGCGGTGCCCTCGACGATGGTGCCGCCGGGCTTAATCCTGCGAGGACGTCAGCGGTCGCCCTGAGCGCAGCGGAGGTGACGCACGCACAGGCCCTTCCTCTCCGCGTCCTCGATGACACCAAGAGCAGCACGGTCCTTTACGCTGCCTCCGGGGTTCTGAAACTCGGCCTTCGCGACGATGTTGCAGCCTGTCTTCTCGGACCATTTCGCGAGGCGTACCTAGCGTGGCGCCTGCTCAGATCCAGACCGCGGTGTGGGGAGGTGTAGGACTCACGAGGGGTGTGTTTCCTACAGACCCGACGAAGCCGTCGACGGCGCGGCTGGTGAATCCGCGTGCAAGGGTCTTTGCCAGCACAGACGGCGACATGGTCGTGGAGGCGATGGTATGAGCGACTTGCCGCCGCTGGCAGGCATCTCATATACGAGTCCATCCCCGAGCACCTCATCATGAGCACTACCACCTCTTATGTAACTGAATTCGGAATTCCTGGATTTCGGACGAGCAAATGCGGGCTTGAATAAACTTGGTCCGTTGCCGACAGCCTGAGTACATGGTACAAAAAAGAGAGGTACGGAGGACACCCATCATCGAATTAAATGTATGTCAGGTACATAGCCGTCGGAACATTGAGAAAATCCTGTACTATATTAGACGCGTAGAGCGAGGAGGAGTTGCCGGGTAACGAGCAGAGGAATGAGACCGTGTGGACCAACAAGTCCGTCGTGCGATGCGTGCGTCATGAGGGCCATAAGAGAGATGTAAAACCGCCGGATGTACTTGAAGGGTATACGAAAGAGCAGAAAGGAAACAGTCGAAAGAAAACCGAGTCGACAGCTGAATCGTGCGGAACCCTATGGCTGGCGCTTCTTGACGTTCTGGGAGAGCCACTGGAGGCCCTCGAACAAACCCTCACCCGTCGTTGCGCAACTGCAGGTCACGCGACGGTGAGGCCTGCGTCTGTGCATTGAAACGACATGAGAGCTCACCTTGGGTGGACATACCACGAGCGATCGCGCATGCGGTGGAGGCCAAGCTTCTCTGTGACCTCTGCGGGGGACATGGCTGTGGAGGGTGGCTATGAGTCTCAGGCGGCCAATGGAGCGCCGCGGGGCCACTGACCTCCGGGCAAGTCTTGCTTGTTCGCGAACACCAGCAGCAGGCACTCCTTCATCTCTCTATCGCTCAATATCCGGTGGAGCTCTTGCTTCGCCTCGTCTATCCGTTCACGGTCCTGCGAGTCTACAACGAACACGAGGCCCTGGGTGCCGGTGTAGTAGTGCCTCCACAGCGGGCGGATCTTGTCCTGGCCGCCGACGTCCCAGACGTTGAACCTGACGTTCTTGTACGTGACAGTCTCGACATTGAAGCCGACTGCGAGGGGGAACAGGCACGACGGCAGACTTGAGCTGTGGCTGTCAGATCTGGGGGCGACGTGACAACACACCTGTTGGGATTGTCGTGACAGACTGGTTCAGCTTGAGCTTGTACAGAATGGCTGCCGAGGGCCTCAGTATAGCGCGCCAGGCATGACAGCGGCGCGACTCACTCGTCTTTCCTGCGGCATCCAGACCCAACATCAACAGTCTCATCTCCTTATTCCCAAAGAGTTTCCCTGGTTGCCGCCTGAGTACTCGACGTCGGGGGCGGCGGTGCGGGCGAGGACTTACCCAATGCCTTGGACAGATTGGCACCCATTGCTAAAGATTGTGTTGAAAGTAAAGAACGACAGGAGGTGAAAGGTGGTCCAGCAAAGAGAAGCAGAAGAGGCGATGTGAATGGCGCCTCAGCCCACAACGCCAAACCTTCGACGCCCATCAACGTGGCAGGACCTCGAACACCCCAGCCGCCGTCGGCCTCTCCACCTTGCCAAATCATTTTCCAGCCTGCCCGCGCCGCTAGTCCATCTTCGGGGTATACTTTGGTGTATCTAGCACACTCTACGACTACACATGCGCGAGCCATCGCGGTCCATAGCCATATCCAATAGTTACTACAACATGCATAGACAGATCCTATCCAGACGCAACGGGCGGAGGGGGAGGGGGAGGCGTCGTCGGCGACGCCATGTGCGACTGATTAAACACCTTGAGCCACCCGTCGCCCATATCAGACCGCAGGGCCTCAATCCGGGCCCGGAACGCCTCCGCCTCGCTCATCCCATTGGCCTTCTCCTCGCCGGGCGGCGGCTCGAACACGGACGCGGAGATACGCGCGCGTCGGGCCGATGACCTCGACGCCATCGTCGCCGACCGCTTGTGCTTGGGAGCCCGACGATCAGCGCCTAGCACGGGCTCCTCCGCGGCCGTCATCGCGGAGGGCGACGGCGGGGCGTGCTCGGTCTGGTGGCGCGCGTGCCGAGAAACAAACTTCGGTGGCGGCAGCGGCCCTAGCGACTGCAGCGTCGTCGTCGAATCGTCCATGGACTTCTGCTGCACAACAGCCTTGGGGGCGGACGGCCCTGGCTGAGGTGCGAGCTCGTCCTCCGCCAAAGGCAATTTGGTCGACGTCTTGGGCGGGCTGGCCGCAGTCCGTGACAGCGCGTCGGAGCCCATGCGCGCATGGGACACGCTTCGTGAACTGTTGGCTTCGCTTCCGTCGAGGTCGACGATGCGCTTGTTCTTCTTTCTCCGCCCTCGCAGCGCAGCTAGCTGTGGTGATGCGGTTTGTGAAGCAGAGGCCGATGTTGCAGGAGATACGACAGGGCTGCCGGTAGGTGGGGGAGAAGTAATGGGTCGGACGTGGGGAGAATGCGCGTTGACTGTGACCGGAGGGGACCTGAGCGTCGCTGCTGGTGTTCGTGTGGAAGTCATCTGCTCGGCTGGTCGTTCTGTGAGGTATCGTTTCTCGTAGAAGCCTGGCGGTGTCCCGTCGAGCAGAACAGACTTGCCCTCCTTCCAGAACAAGTCGAAGCAACGGATGCGATAGCCCTCCTCAATCTCCGTCAGCGGGTTACCCTCTATCCAAACCTCCGCAATATTTGGGAGGGGCGCCAACCGACCTATCTCAGCGCTCTCCTCCACCAAGTTATGACGCAGGTCCACCCGTTCCAACCCCTTGAGCCGTTCCAGGCCACATATGGACTCCAGGCGGTTGCGCGATAGGTTGAGGGACAAGACCTGGCCGAGCATGGTGTAAATGCCGAGCACGGAGTCGATCATGTTGTCCGAGAGGTTGAGGGAAACGAGGTTGTACATGGCGGAAAGGCCTGTAGGGACGGACACCAGAAGGTTGGAGGAGAGGTCGAGGTGTGTCACGGACGTGAGATGTTGGAGGGGGGCAGTAGGGACGAATGTCAAGGCATTCTCAGCCAAGCATAGATGCCGGAGGGAAGACCACATTAATGGTGGCAGTTGAGGCTCGGGAGCCTGGGATAGTTCAGCTTCGTCGGCAATTGGGTCAGGCTCCTCCACACTAGCTGTGACAGCGTCCTCTTCTCCGTCCTCCGCATCCTCTGGGACGGAATCGGGTAGGCGAGTAGCGCGGAACGAGCCTTGTCGGGACGGTGGGACCCGTGGTCGCTTCGCCTTCGGAGCAACCTTCCGGCCCTCTCTGCGGGCCTGATCGTCCAGCACCGAGCCGATGAGAACGTCCCCTACATCCTCCAAGCCACTCCGCCTGATGGACAGACTCCTCAAGCTCACCGCGAGCCTGTCCCAGCCCAAGATGACGCGCGGGTCGACGTCCTCGAGCTCCAGTATCTGCAGCGTCTTGAAGGCGTCCAGGCACAACGCGCGATCGAGCTGCTCGTTCGCCATCTCTGCCACTAGCTTCGGCTCTGGAGCATGTATGCGGAGGGCCGGTAGTACGGTGAAGCGCGAGTAGATGTACTTGAGCTCCCCGTCGACAGTAGCTGGCACAGACTTGCCCCACCAGCTGCCACCGAGCGAGAGCTTGGAGACGGCGGAGAACGTGGAGGCGAGAGACGTGAAGGACATCGTGTCCGACCTATCCGTGCCTGGGATGCTGATATAGTTCATGGGTCGCGACGCGCTTTCGACCTTGACGTCAATGCTCCCGACGCCGTCTAGTCCGGCGGCTTCCATGCGCATAAGGAGGTAGTAGAGATGGTGCACATCAAAGGAGAGAATGACAGGCTTCACATTCTCGGGTATAGATGCGGTATCGGAAGCGAACCAGCCCCAGGGATTGAGTATGGATGGGGCGGGGTCGTTGGGTTTCGCGCGGCGTCGTGGGTGTATGCCGGCAGCGGCGAGTCCCTGCTCGTTGCTGCGTATGAAGGTCGCGATGCGGCGTATGTAGTCATCGCCTGGCTCGTGCTCCATGTCGTGGCAGGTAGTGCGGAGAAGAGCGCAGACGATGCGGGAGGCAAGCAGAGGTGACCCAGGCGGATGAGCTGAGCCTCGAGTTGTAGGTGCTGGAGGAGACGCCGGTGCGCCACGTGGGAAACGGCAAACCCCGTGCTGTCTGCTAATTGGAGTGTTCGCGACGCGCGGCGCTGCCCTCTGCTTCTCCCTCCCGCTACCCCCATCCTCGCCGCTCATCTCCTCTTTTTCTTCTCATTTTTGGGAAATTTTGGCCATGAAGATCACAGTGAAAACACTGCAGCAGAAGACCTTCACGGTGCGTGTTGCCACAGACCTGCTGTCTGCGGAGTCGCGGGTCGTGCAAGGCACTGACGTCTTCATCTAGCTCGATGCTGAGCCTTCAGAAACCGTCGCCGATCTGAAGAAGAAGATCGAGCAGGAGCATGGTCATGCTCTTGCGACGCAGAAGCTCATCTACTCAGGTCAGGATCGCGCCATCGCGGGACGAGGCTCAGACGTCTGATTTTTGTGCAGGCCAGGTTTTGGGTGATGACAAGACCGTAGAGTCGTGCAACATCAAGGAGAAGGGTTTCTTGGTTTTGATGGTGGCAAAGGTGTGATATCTATCCATGGTGTGCCGTGACTCTGCTCACCTATGGTCCATAGCCCAAAGCCGAGCCTAAGCCTGCTGCACCCACTGCCCCCGTCGCCGCTACCTCTGCTGCACCAAGCAACCCGCCGGCTGCTGCACCTGCTGCTGATGCTCCCGCCGCATCAACACCCGCCGCCGCCGCGCCCCAGCCCCCAAACGCTCCGATTCTCACACCTGCCCAGGCTGCTCCCGTATCTGCAGCCCCGTCCTCCCGTGCTTTCAACGATGAAAACGCATTCGTGACCGGAACGGAGCTCCAAACGACCGTACAGAACATGATGGAGATGGGCTTCGAGAGGGATCAGGTCATGCGCGCGCTCAGAGCAAGTTACAACAACCCCGATCGCGCCGTGGAGTACTTGTTCAACGTACGTGTCCAACTGGGATATGATGACCGAGATACTGACTATTTCGCGTCAGGGTGTCCCCGCCCACCTGGAGGAAGTTGCCGCCGGTGCCCAGCCCCAGCCTCCGGCCCAAGCCCCCGCAGCTGCTGCTCCCGCCGCCACACCCGCCGCCGCCCCAGCGCCCGCTGGCCAGCTACCCCCCGCAATCCCCTTCGAGCAGCTCCCGCGTGCCCCGGCTGCGGCAGGCCAGCCACAAAACCTGTTCCAGCTCGCGCAACAGCAGCAGGCGGCGCAGCCCGGTGCCGCGGGCGCGCGCCAGGCGGGCCAGCCAGGCGTGAGCCTCCCGGGCGCTGGCGCCGGCGCGGGCATCGACGTCTCGCAGCTGCAGAACCAGCCACAGATCCAGCACCTCCGCCAGCTCCTGCAGCAGAACCCGGAGCTCATCCAGCCCGTGCTCCAGCAGCTCGCGGAGCAGAACCCCGGCCTCGCCGCGATGTTCGCGCAGAACCCTGAGGCAATCGCGCAGGCGATCGGCCTGTCCGCGGAAGACCTCGAGGGCGGCGATGAGCTGCCTGAAGGTGCGCAGGTCATCCACGTTACCGAGGAGGAGCAGGCGGCGATCCAGCGTGTAAGTCATCCCTACGCATCATATTCCGATAGCGGTCACTCACTAGCCCGTATAGCTCCAGGACCTCGGCTTCTCGCGACAAGCTGCCATCGAGGCGTACTTCGCGTGCGACAAGAACGAGGAGATGGCCGCGAATTACCTGTTCGAGTCCGGAGGCCAGTTCGACTAAAGGGAGCCGTGTATTAATGTGGATATGTACGTCTGTGTAGCCATTCCATTATGTACTATCTGTGTCTTTCTTGGCCCGCCTGATTCTGAACACTTATGATCGTCTCGAGAAGCGTGTTGGTACTTTGCACGGGGTGCCGGAATCTGCTAAGCCCTGGCAACTGCAAGCACCGCGAGACCGACGATTAGGAGCATGATCAGAACCTGGCTGCGTTCACTGAACTTCATGACCTAGCTCAACACAGAGCATGGGCTACAACAAGGTTATTAGGGCGAATAGTTGACATGCGTTTTTAGGCAACATGCGTTCGACAAGTAGCTCAGAGTTCGAATCGTACCGCCACAATTATGATCTGGATTTGGGGCACTCACACAGAGACTGGGGCATCTGAGAAGTGGATGTGGGCCATAAAAAGCGTGCTTGCGCATGCACAGTGCGTGAGCACTACTTATCTGTGGCCCGTGCGACGTGCATGAGAGCGGCACTGCGGAGCCTGAGAACTCGGGCGTCGCAACGGACGGCGAGCCGCTCGTTATACGGCAGAGCCAGCGAAACGCTAACATGCATGTTTCGGTAGTTGGCGGCTTCAGCGTTGGATCAAGGCAGATGCGTAGTAAGGCGAGTTAGCTATCGTATACTGCCTCGACCGCTGTAGTGACCTGTTGGAATTCCAGCGGTGGAATGCACGCGCACTTTGGTCAATGTGGTGCTGACTGAATGTCGTCGCGTCCTGCAGCAGCAGCCATGGCCCATGCAGAATGCAGGGACCCAGGGTCCTGCAACCTAAAACTTTGAGCTTGCAGTCAACTCGCATGAACACCTTCGCCAGCGCGGTCCGCAGACCGATGGCGTGCACGAAATCTCACGGCAGGTGTTCTGGGCTGATAGTCAGAACGCGTTGCTGGGACCACATGAACAACGGTCGCGGTCACCAGGCGTACCAGCAAGATATGCTGTCGGAGAGGAGAGATCTCCGGCATCGCCGTGCCTGAACGCCTAGAAGGTGTACGTTGAGTAGGGGCCGGTGACTCCATGGCAGCAGCTCACTGTGAAGATACCGAGACACGACTGTCCGTGAACAGTGGGATTATACGTGCATACGCGTTTTGCCACTCCCGCGCACTCATGCTAGACAGCGTAGTCAGAATCTTAAGCTTGAAGGGCGAGCATGCCAGCGTACCAGTTACCATGCTTCGGCAGTACAGCCTCAGCGACCGATCGGGTCTTTTCTGTAACACCGAACTGACGGCGTGAATAAAATAACTCCACACCTCGAGGACTTTTTGAGTGCGTCGGCTCTCATGAATGGTATCATCACAAATTACGTTGATGAGGCCGACGGCACGCAGGTCGGTTGAAGGCCAAGGGCACACGATGGATCCGTGGACATAGCGGAGTGAGAACCGCCTGCAGCAACTCCGCTTGTCAGAAGCGTTGTGGTGACAGCTTTGTGAAATCGACACACCACTCGTGCGAGAGGCTGCCTTCACGCACTGAAGACCATTGCCATGACAGGGCCGTAAGGGTACAAGGTTGCAGGTGACAGCAGCGGAGGTCAAATCGGGGGATGTGCTCGATAGCGTTGGTGCCGTCCATCAAGACTGAATGTTAGCTTGAAGGGACGGAGGAATGGTAGACGGCTCCGAGAAGCGCGAAGTTCCAGTGCCGAGTTCGCGATTTCTTGCCGTAATACACCCCGAGTCTGGGCGAACCTCTCTGTCACGATGCTAGGATACCTGAGCAGAGGAAAATTATTTAAAGGCGACAGTTCACAAGACCGCCTTCGTATCAGCTCTCACCATGATTTGGTTCCCAGCATCTACACTCCTCGCATCGCCGCTGGTGAAGGTGCCGCTGCTGCTCACGGCGACGCAGCTCACCGCGCTCGCAATGACGCCGCCCACCCCGCCGCCGTCGATGGAGGAGAAGAAGGGCTACAGCGAGGTCAAAGATCCGATGAAGCCCCTGCTGTCACGGTCTGGCTACATCTACAAGGTCAGAAGGGTCAGTACGGTAGACAATGCCGAGCGACTGACTGACCTTCATCTCACAGAACCTTTATTACGGACACGCGATCTGCGAGTCGGCCGTCATCCTCGCTGAGCACTACCCCTCCGCAATATCAGACACCGTCCTATCATACCTCATCCGCGATACTCTGCAAGCATCCCATCGTATCCACATCACACCCTGGTGGCTGGCAGGCTGCCTCGCCATGGCCGCTGGCGGCGCAATCCGCCTCGCGTGCTACCGCACCCTCGGCCGCTTCTTCACATGGGAGCTGTCGGTGAAGAAGGGACACATGCTCGTCACCTCCGGACCGTACTCGATTGTGCGCCACCCAAGCTACGTCGGGAGCACGCTCATCGGCGTCGGTGTCGTCTTGTGTCATTTCGGCCCCGGAAGTTGGTACGCTGAGTGCGTCGGGTGGGAGACGTGGGGAAGCTGCATCTACACCGCATTATGGGGTGCATGGTCGTTGGCAGTGCCTGTGCTTCTCTGCGCGCGTACGCCGACGGAGGACGGGATTCTGCACAGAGAATTTGAGGATGAGTGGGAGGCGTACGCGAAGAGGACCCCTTACCGTTTGATTCCGTTTGTATACTGAGGTGCTCGGCTTTGGATATGCTGCACAATATCACAACGAGCTATGCTCAGAAATCATGGCAACGCATGCGGCTAAAACCTCTGTAGGCGGAGCACCAGGTGGTGTTGACCATTCGGTATAGTAGCGCCTCTCACCTTCGCTCAGGCAGCGGCCCGATTCGTGAATGCGCTATCGTCTCGTATTATCCGACGGTCTTCACATGGAACTGAGCGATGAGAAGGGACACATGCTGATTACCCCCTGACCGTATTTATGAATGCCGCCCAAGCTACTGTACCTCAGGAGCCCGCTGATTGCCCTCAACACCGTCCTGCACTAACGGCACAAATGTGAGCGAGACAATTATGAGATTATTCCTGCTGGATACTCACACGATAAACGCAGATTTCCGGGTGCTATCTCTGCAACATAAAAAAGTATCAAGGTTCGGAAGGAATCTATGCGTGCGAATACGAATCCGTAGGAAGTACCTGGGAAACAAGATGAGGTCATCATTCGCTGGAGTATATAACTTACGCCAACCGGGTGCAGCCCGATATGCCACCCCTCCAGCACTTGCCAGCATGATGTGGCTTCCCGTATCTCAGGTGATTGCATCACCGCTAGCAAAAGTGCCGTTGCTACTCACAGCAACGCGACTTGCTGCGCTCGCCATGACGCCTCCGACGCCACGTACCTCTGCGGAAGAACAACGAGCGTACAAAGCGAAAGCAGACCCTGCGGGCCCCCTGTCGGCCAGGCCCGAACATGTCGGAGCTATAAGCAGAGTCAGTAGGCTGGTGAATATCAAGGGAGGCAGGCGACTAACCACGACGAGCACAGGTCGTATTGTACGCCATGGCACTCTGCGAATCAGCGACGATCCTAGCCAAATACTACCCCTCCGCAATGCCCAACGCTGTGCTGCTTCATCTGGTCCGCGACTCCCTCCGCGCATCGCATAGCGTCCGCATCACACCGTGTTCGCTAGCGGGCTGCCTTGCCATGGCCGCCGGAGGCGCACTCCGCCTCGCGTGCTACCGCACAATGGGCCGCCTGTTCACGTGGGAGCTGTCCGTCAAGAAGGACCACACGCTCGTCACGAGCGGGCCGTACGCGGTCGTGCGCCATCCAAGTTACACCGGGAACGTGTTGATCGGCATCGGGGCCATCCTCTGCCACTTCGGTCCGGGCAGCTGGTACGCAGAGTGCGTTGGGTGGGAGACGTGGGGCGGGAGGGCCTTCGCGGCGCTTTGGGGCGCCTGGATGCTGGCGATTCCTGCGATGCTGTGCTCTCGTGTCTCTGCAGAAGATGAGATTCTGCACGAGGAATTCGGGTTTGAATGGGAGCAGTATGCCAAGCGGACTCCTTACCGGCTCATTCCTTATGTATATTGAGGTAAGTAGTCGCGTTCTTAGATGCTGATCACTCGCATGACGAGCTTGATTCTGAAAGGACGGCCTATGATGCGAATGGCGGACAGACGAGCATCAGCCGATATTCATTGACTGCGGCAATACATCTCACCTCCACTTGGAAAGCATGTTCGGCTCGTGTGGCCATTTCGCATAATTTGACGCTGCTCTCGCGCGGCAACCACCAGGATCAGCGAGTTCCGGCCAGTGACAATCCTACACACAAAGCTTTAGTAAACGGCCCGCCGGGCGACAAGGCGGACGAAGCGTCCGCGGATTTGGAGTTGCGTTATGACGGTGCTGAAAACGCGACCAAGTCACTCTGATTCCCATCACAGCGTTTGTATTGTGCGGAGGGAGCGTTTGCGATTCACTGTAATCACGATAGCGTGACACACTAGCGACGCCGTCGGGTACAGGCCGAGCTCAGCCAAGAGACTGCGAACGGTCAGGGAGATCAAGCCAGAGAGTTAATACCACCGAGAGCTTCAGGCTCGAGGCTCGGCTAGCCTAGCGCCTACAGACGAACATATAGGACCGAGGATAGACGAACGCCCCACGTCGCCGCTCACCATGATCTGGTTTCCTGCACCTCACTTCCTCGCGTCGCCTTTGATCAAAGTCCCGCTGCTACTGGTAGCGGCAAGACTTGTTGCGCTGACAACAACGGGATCGCCGACGCCCCCGTCATCTATCGAGGAGAGGAAAGCCTACGTGGGTGCAAGGGATCCCGCGAAACCACTGGCTGAGTTGCCACGAATCTTCTGGAACACAACGAGGGTCAGTGCCAAGTTAGCCAGCGAGCGATAAGACTGACACCACACCCAGGGCATCTACTACGCCAACGCCATTTGCGAGTCTGCGGTCATCCTTGCCGAACTCTACCCCTCCGCCCTGTCAGACGCGGTGTTGTCCTACCTCATCCGCGATACACTTCGAACATCCCATAATGTCCGCATAACACCGTATTGGCTCGCAGGGTGCTTCGCGATGATTGCCGGAAGCGTTCTGCGCCTCTGGTGTTTCCGCACGCTGGGTCGCCTTTTCACCTGGGAGCTCGCCGTCAAGAAGGATCACGCGCTCGTGACTAGCGGACCGTACGCCGTCGTCCGCCATCCGAGCTACACCGGCAACATCCTCATCGGCGCTGGCATCCTCTTGTGCTACTTTGGCCCAGGGAGCTGGTACACGGAGTGCGTCGGCTGGGAGACGTGGGGAAGTAGGGCTTTCACGGCGCTGTGGAGCGCGTGGGTGCTAGCCATCCCTACGACGCTGAGCGCTCGCACACCGACGGAGGACGAGATCCTGCACAAGAAGTTCGGGGATGAGTGGGAGATGTACGCGAAGAGAACTCCTTACAGGCTGATCCCGTTCGTGTATTGACTTGAGTAGAGGTTCCAAAAGTACAGGCTGCATAAAGTGAGCGCTATGAAGCTGGAATTATACGCGATGACTGCGGTCAGAGGGCGTAAGAATCTCGGGCTTTGGCAGCTTGTATGCACTATGATGTATATAAACCCCTGCCAGTCAAGCGTACCGGGGCGACTATTCATGTGTAGAGCACATGCATCATTCGACGTACTGTTCTAGCGAATATTTAGTGATGGCATGGGTGTCATTTGGCGGAGATGGTGGTCGAGAGCAAGGAGTCGTGAAACAGCGAGCTGGCGGCAATTTCGGGATAATCCACGCCACGAAGCTGATCGCCTAGACGGCGTCGAGCCCTTGGAGCTTTCGCGCCGTAACGACGCCGACACCTGAGACATCGTGCTCTGCACCATCACCGTCCACCGTGGCACACTGACCGATACCCGAGGATGAACTTTCTGGACACATACGACATCGTTGAGCCTGCGGCGGAGACTCGCGAAGCGGCCCCCTCGGGCCCGGAGCCCACGCTAAACGAGGAGGTGTCGCAGGTCGTCGGGCAGCTAGGCAGGTTATGGGGAGGCTTCAGGAAGCAGGTGCGTGCCGTACGTCTGATTCACGAGCACGACGGCTGAGCGCTGCGCCGCTCACCTTATCAGAGCCAAAGCGTCTTCGAGTCTGCGCGCAAGGAGGTCGGCCAGGTCGTCTCACAAGCGCAAAAGGAGCTCACCAAGCTCAGCACCGAGCCCAAGGAGGAAGAGGAGGGCGATGCTTCCCCCTCCTCGAAGCCAGCAGAGGCAGCCGCAGAAGAATCACCAGAGGCAGGCTCCTCGTCTGAAGGTGCTGCGCCCGCAGAAGCCGAGCCCAGCGACGTCCCCGCGCCCTCCTCACCACGGCACGGCCGCGGCGCCTCCATGTCGCTCTCCGCCTCATCCATCTTCTCGAAGATCCAGAGCGCAATACCCGCAGACCTCGCCGCGAGCGTGCAGGCCGCGATACCCGAGCGTGTGCGCGCAGGGGACCTCGGTGCGCTGCGCGCGACGCTCACGGCCGAGCTCGCGCGCGTGCAGGGCGTCACCCGCGCACAGGCCGAGGCGTATGCACACCGCAGCGAGGAGCTCCTGCGCGATGCGAGCGAGTTCCTCCGCGAGGCCGTCAAGGTCGTTCCCCCGGAAGAGGGCGCCGCCGTGCCCGGCGTCATGTGGGACGGCTCCGATATCTGGATGCTCCCCGACGTCGCTGCGCCTGCGCCGCCCGCGCGGGGCAAGGGCAAGGCGAGCCAGAGCGCAGAGGGCCTCAGGGCCGTCGCGACGCGCGCCGAGGCGCTGCTCAAGCAGATCAAGCACGATCCCGCCGTGCTCAGCGTCAACCCCGAGGCGGATGAGCGTGCGAAGCAGATGTGGGACGAATGGCTGCGCACTGAGGTCGACAGTGCTGAGGAGGGACTCGAAAGCGAGAAGTGGAAGAAGGAGAAGGAGGCCGCACTCGCGGACGCTATTGACGGAGAGGCTCTGAAGAAGACCCTGGATACCCTTGGTATGTTCGGTCTTTCAGCTTCTTGGCCAGCTCTGAATTCGCCCCCAGTGCCATCTGTGCTCTCCGAAGAGACTTTCTGGAAGCGCTACTTCTTCCGGGTACATCAAGTATCTCAGGAGGAGCAGCGAAGGAAGGCACTCATGCAAGGTGCGTACATCTACGTTGTGCATGCTCAATTACTGACACCACCCACGCAGGGACGCCTGAGAACGAAGAAGAGTTCGATTGGGAAAGCGACGACGAGGACGCCACGCCAGAGAAGCCCTCGACCGCTGAATCTGCCACACCCGCAGAGGCTAAGCCCGAGGACAAGCCCGCACCTGCCCCCAAAGCTTCGCTGGCTTCAACACCTGCCACGACTAGCCCGCGGCGCTCTGAGAGCGATGAAGATGGCAGCTATGACGTTGTGTCGGAGCAGGTTAGCAACAATGGCGAGGTCAAGGACGAGGAGCCCGCGAAGGTTGCAGCGAAGCGCAAGGTCAAGAAGGATGACGGCGACGATGACGATGAGGACAGCGACTGGGAGTGATCAGACTGAGTTTTTTCTCTCACTTTGGGTCCCTGGATACGCCCTGGTTGACTGGATTCGCCATGTATTCGTATGTCTACGCTACGCTTGCGGTATAAATTATGGATTTTAAGCCTTGGTTCGGAAGAATATATGAGATCATCCTGAGACCCAAATACCAGCTACGAAGTACTGTACACCGCTGTGTATCTGGACTTCGCACAGTCACCCACAACTCGCGCACCGTGCGCCCGTCCTTTGCCCGCCCTTTCCTTTCTCGACACGCTTCCCTTTTATAGCACCTTCGACTCGTCCACTCCTGAGCCCCCCTCCCTCACAGCCCCTGCCTCGAAGGTACGCACACAATCACAGTGCATGCTAGAAACTTGTGCTTAACCGTCGCCGGGTGGATGCTTTGGAATATACCTCTTGTCACTAGTCCATTTTTTAGGTCGAGACACCCGCGTACTAGACTGAGGCTCGCGGATACAAATGACGTCTGTGCCTCAACTATCGTTGTCAGCACATGCCAATGTCTAGAGCGAAAACAGGCACGTTGATCGGTGCTTGAGCAAGCATGGAGGACGTGTCCGGAAATCCCGCGCATCGTGGGAGACCCCTTGTTCGTCTTTGCGCGCTGATCTTTGGGGACGACGACAGTCCCTCCTCTCCCGCCATGCGATCGCAGCGGGCCCTATTTCGCAGATATGTGTCTGCAATTACCGTTCTGCGCGTGCTGTGGGCCCTTGGCGTGCTCTGGTTCGATGTAGGAATCTATCACACTGCACTGCTCCTCTGTACGTGGCCCGACCGCCGTTTGAGCGAAGTGAGTCGCTTCCGGCCTCGCATCGCCGCACCGAAGCTGACCACCCTGTACAGTCGCCCGAGACACCGACACACGTCCTCGTGATCGCCGACGCGCAGGTGCGCCACGCCGCGTACAAACACAGCTGCGCGTTCCCGGCGCTGCACGACTGGTGGTATCACGCTGGCCTGCGCCGCAGCTGGCTGCACGCCACACGCCTCGACCCGCATGCCGTCATCTTCCTCGGGGACATGCTCGCGGGTGCGCGCAGGATCAGGGCCGATGACGAGTGAGTGCCCGCCAGGTGATCCCCGTGGGAAGGCCGCTCAGTGCATGCGCAGATACGTCCAGGCCTATCACAAGTTCAGACAGGTCTTCTCGGTGGAGCCCCGCAGCCGTGTCCCAGTCTTTTATCTGCCAGGGAACGAAGATGTTGGGTGCGCTGCCTTCTGTCTCAGGAAGCCCGTCGATACTGATGATAATCCCTATGCAGACTGAACCTCCCCGATGCAGACGCTCGCGCTGCACGGCACCGCTACACTACCCACTTCGGACCGCTCAACAGTCAGACGAGCATCGCGAACCACACCTTTGTCCTCGTCGACGCGCCGCGGCTCGTCGAGGAGGACTATCGCGCCGGCCCGGGCATCTCCAGACGCGCAGACGATGAGAATTCCGCCACGACGTTCGTGCGTGAAGTCGCCCGCGGCAACGAGGGCGACGGGCAGCAGCCCATCGTGTTGTTCACGCACATCCCACTCTCGCGCCCCGACGGCGCAAGCTGCGGCCCGAAGCGCGAACATGGCACACTCCGCCGCGGCGCCGGCACCGGGTACCAGAACATGCATACGAAGCGCACGAGCGCATTCCTGCTAGAGACCCTCCAGCCCGTTCTCGTGCTCAGGTTCGTGTCTCATTCTCCCTTGTGGTGGTGGCTCGCTGACGCAATGCGCAGTGGCGACGACCGCGACTACTGCGAGTACGAGCACGTACTGCCGGACGCGCAGACCACGGTGCGCGAGGTGACAGTCAAGTCCTTCTCGCCGATGAAGAGCATATCACGGCCGGGTATGCACCTGCTCTCGCTCGTCCCGCCATCGCACCCATCGCTCTCATCCCCCACAATCGCGGACGCGCCATGCTTCTTGCCCTCACAAGACTGGATCATGAGCAACATCTACGTCCGCTTCGCGACCATCACGCTGGTGATATTGTTCGTGCGGCGGGTGCGCATGCGCATAGAGCGCACGCACGCGTCGCCACTGCCCAGCTTCGACGACAAGGAAAAGGGCGAGCGGCGCCACACCCGCAAGCCCTCGGGCACGGGGTTAACTCCCGTTGCGACGTCGTTCTCCAAGGACGGCTGGGCCAACCGCGCGTCGCTCAACGTCCCACTTAATCGTGCCGGGCCATGGCGCATGTGCTGGAGGATCCTGCGCCTATCCTTGTTGGACTTCGCGCGGGTGACGCTGCCCGCGCTGCTGCTCTGGGCTGTCGTGATGTGGAACGCGCTTCGCTAAAGGTAAAAGTACACATCTCTATCTTATGGACTCGGTTGGGTGGACTGGACTCTGGACAAGTGTTTGACAAGATATTTAGATTGTGTGTATGCAGCAAGAAAGACTCTGGATTGAGTGTGGAACTATCAAGAAAGGAACTATCTATAGAGCACTAGACTAGTATTAGCTTCGGATGGACTGTAGGGTGTAGTATATATACAGCAGTGCGATGGTACAAAGTATCCTCCGAGTCTGGTGAGCGTGAGTGAGTGCTTTTGAGTGAGATTATGCAGCAAAGTCGTCGAGGGTACGTTGGCCGTTGCTGCTACCTTCTTGGGACGCCTGGCCCTGGCGAAGACCGAAGAGCTCGACAATTTCTGACAACATTGTCAGCACAGGGAAGAAGAGAGTACCCCACCGACAAACCTTGAAGCCTAGCCTCCTTCTTTTGTCTCTGCGTCTCCTTGCTCTTCATTCCAGAGAACGCCGCCTGAATGAGTTTCTTTTTCTTCTCTTGGATATCGAGCACCTTGGACTCTACAGTGTCCTCGGCGATCAGCTGGTAGACGTGCACCGGCTTCGTCTGACCAATCCTGGGGTAGCTGTAAGAATAGGATTGTATGAGGTAGACAACAAACATACCGGTTGCAGCGGTCGATGGCCTGAGACTCGATGCCCTCTTGCCACCACGGGTCCATCCTAGGACTCCTTAGCTTACCGTCTTCGGTGATATGCACATCAGCACTTACAAGTAGACGTTGTTTGCAACAGTCAAGTTCAAACCGAGCGCACCCGCCTTCAGCGAGATGAGCATGACTTTGGGGTTCACACCGTCGGTAAGGAGCGAGTCGTAGTCTGCCTTGGGCGCCGATGCCTTGCGCTTGCCGTTCGCCTTTCCCTTCACCTTGCCCTTGCCCTTCTTCTTGGGCCGCTCGTCCTCAGAGTCGTCGATGAAGCTGTCGTCGTCCGACTCATCCACGGGCGCCACAAAGTCGTCGTCGCCGTCGTCGTCCGCAGTGAGGTCGACCACGCCCGCCGCGCTGCGCGTGCTCTTGCGGCGCGCACGAGTCGCGCGCCCGGACTGCGTCGCCGTCGGGGCCTGCGTCAGCATCTGCGCGGGCGCCTCGTCCTCAGCGAGGGGCACCGAGAAGCGGGCAATCGTCTCCTGGCGCCTCTTCGCGGACATGCCGCCGTCGAAACGAACGTATGGTATGCTAGAAGAACGGGCGGAATGTGAGTTATTGTGAACCCTTGCATGGCAATCGCACTCACCCTGCCTCGTCCAGCCGCTCCGCGATCTGCGTGTGAAGGTCAGTCGCGCGACCCTCGCCCTGGGAACTGCGGGCGCACCTTGTCCAGGAAAGAGGTAAATTGCGAGAAGACCAAGGACTTCTCCGTGCTTGGGGTCAACTTGAGCAGGTCGATCAACTGTTCTATCTTTGCCGAGGACCCAGAGCGAAGGTCGCTGTTGTCTTCCTCCATCGGCCGTACGGGAGCTTGTGTGAGCAACGTCGGCGGAGGTGGTTCGATGAGGTCACCCATGGTGATCGGGCGGCGGTCCATGGGACACTTCGGGTCTCTTGCGATGACCTCCGCAATGCTAGGGTACTTGATTGAATAGAGGCCTCCTTCGATGCATGAGGTAACGTACCATGCCAAGCAAAATACATGCGAGCAGCTCGTAATCCGAGGGTCGTCGACAATTCCGAAGCAAATCGGACACTCCTCGTTATCCTCGATCGCCTGGCGAAGCATACCTTGCAGTCGAATTTTGTCTTCTGACTTGAGCTGGATAGCCGGCGCCGGATTGTCGTCGTCTTCAGCAGCGGTACGAAGGTGCTCGAGGTAGTTCGGAGGTAACAGCCCAGGATGGAGAGCCAGTTGTCGCAGACGCGTTAGCATGCTGAGAACATTGGAGGTGACCTTAAACATCGCTATGAGACTCGAAGCGGCCTCCTGAATCGTGTACGACATACCGCCATATTTCCAAGACCACCATGGCGCTCGATGAGCTTGCCCACGCGCTCTTTGGAGATTGTGTCGATAGAGTCGTACAATTCGCGAGCTTCGTCGGTGAGCGTAACTTTGACAACGGTTATGTCGACCTGGAAAGGATCGTTGAGCGATAAGACGCAAAGACTCGAGGATTGACATACTGGGGGAAGGGGTACGAGATGATTGCCCTCGCTGTCCTGCATCTCCTTCGTGCGACGGATACAGATCTGGCTCATTAGACCCTTCATGACCTCCACACCCTCCGGCTCGCCGTATTTGAGGGGACGGAGCACCATGCGTTTGTAGAAGTCCTCGTTGTCTAGTGGCCTACAAACTTGCAAGAACTTCAGGATGGAGCCGAGGTCCTGTAATCATGGTTTGTAAATAAACTCAAAGGATGGCAACTGCAGCGCCTTACAGCTGGCGAGTTGATCTGGTCACGAAGCGTCAGAAAAGTATGCAGTAGAGACGGAACAGAGCAACATACAATCGGTGTGCCAGTAAGGACCCATCTGCGCTGAGCGTCCAAAGCGCAGACCGCTTTGGCCATCTTCGTCTTCGAGTTTCGAATATTATGGCCCTCGTCGAGGATGATCCGCTGCAGCACGCACTCATCAGCAGCTAAGTATAATGCCACAATCAAGCACGCACCTTCCATCGCATATCAAACAGCCCCTTGTCCGTCTTCTGCTTCTTCTGGCTGGGGCCGTTCGCGCCGTTCTTGCCGAGGTTCCCGTGCTCCGTCGCGGCGGTCTGGTACGTCGTCAGCACGACATCGTACTTCTTCAGCTCGTCGGGCGTCATCTTCCTGCCGGTGCCGTAGTACACGCAGTACGACAGAGCACCTTCCTTAACGTGGTCCTCGATCTGCTTTTCCCAGTTCGAAAGCACAGAGAGCGGAACGACTGCATGACAAAATGAGCATAGCCACGCTTGACGGTAAGGCTGTACGTACCAATGAGCGTTGTGCGCGAGTAGTCGAGGGGAATGTCAAGCTTGGTGGCCAGGATGAGTGCGAGCATCGTGAGGGTCTTGCCCTAAAACAGAGCGATTCAGCAACTGCATTTCTCAACTGCCCGCAGATGATGACGTACAAGGCCCATACTGTCGGCGCACAGTGCTCCTCTGCCCAATGCGGGAGGCTGTGTCTGAGGCGTCTTGGTTGCCACTTGAGACGAACCCGACCGTGAACACGTATCACAGCATACAGCCAGACTAAACACTCACAGTTGAGGTAGAAAGGCTAGAACAGACCGTATTAGCACATCAAAACGCTGCTTAACTTGATCTGCTTACCTTGCCACCGACTTTCCTGAGCTGCCAGAACTGGACAGGCTTGTCTTGTTCCGTCTTCGGCAACTCGGGATACTCGTGCTGAATGCACCACTGCAGTCCTTGGCTCTATCACGACAGTCAGCCTCACACAACTACCGCCAAGACAAGACTCACCTGGTGCTTCAACAGGTTAACCTTCAAATCACCGGTAGCTAGGCCAGGCGGGTTCGGGTGCTCCGGCAGCTTGAGCACATCATCTGTCGAGCAGAGCTCGTCCAGCAACGAGCTGCGCCGGCCCTCGTCGTCCACCTTCTCGAGATTGTCGAGGATCGTACGGAGCTCAGCAGCCTTTTTCAGCGCCTCCTGCTGCTTCTTCGCCTGTGCCTCCTGCTGGGCCCGTTGCTGCGCCGTGAGCTGCGACGGCTTTTGGCTGCTCGTCGGGTACCCTGCGTATGCGCCTGCGTATCCCGCGGCCGCGCCGCCAGCGTACGCACCGGGCGCGTATGATCCTGTGTAACTCGCGCCGGTGACCGCAGGGATGTTGTGACGCTGGGTCGGCGCGCCTGGTACCTGCACTGGAGCGCCACCTATCCGGGGAGGGAAACCGCGCAGGCCAGGCGTCGCCCAGATCAGCTTGGGTTCAAGCTGTGCTCTCTTGTCGGCTGGGCCGTAGATCTTGATAGTCCTAAGCGATGTGAGGCAATCTGTCCAACGCAAGAGCAGGCCTGTTGCTTACATGCCCATTTGGTAAACCTTAGTTCTGACGCCCACTATGAAAAGGTCAGAACAGTGTCCTGGAGGCAGCAAAAGCTACTTACAATTGCCTTCATGCATAGCACCTTCCACCGTGATATCGCCTCTGTCCAGCAGGGGTGCCAACCTCGCGGCATCCGTGCGTGGTACATGTCCGACTTGCTGGCCTCCGATGTTCACAACTTTGATTGCATTTCTGTTCGACCACATCAGCATATACGCAGCACAAGTTCACATACCATGACACACCTATCGTACTGGTTGTGCGGCTCGCGCAGAAGCCGAACTTCCTCTCCAGGCCCGACCATACCTAGCATACATCCAGTCAGCACACGAACGCCACAGCCAAATGGCAGCGCACCTTTGTAATACTGCACGCCCACGATGTTCGTCTTGTACATCACGTAGAGCTCGTCCTTGACCTCCTCGTCCTGCACAATCTCGATGTCATCGTCGACGCGTATCGTCCGCATGCCCGGGCGCTGCGCCGCCACGGGCTGCGACGGGCCCGCCTGAGGCGCGTCGTCGGCCTTGCGCTTCAGCTGTGTCCCTGCGGGCGCGGTACTTGGTGCGGCGGCGGCGCTCGGAGGCTTCGCGCTTGCCGGGACGTCTGCAGGGTCGATGCGCCTCTTGCCGACGGCCATCCGGACCTTCGCCTGATCTTCTGGCCTGTGCGAAATCGGTCACATCGACGCGTCTGGACTTCGTCGTGTGTCAGGTGCACTGCGCCACGTACCTGAGGTTGCTGAATCCTGGAACGCGCTCGAGCTTCGTCTGCGCGAGTTTCGCAAGAATGTCGGGCGAGACGCATCCCCTGAACACAAAGAAGCAATGCGCAGCATTCCAGTGAGCATACGCGGGCTAGACACAGCAGAGATACGCACCAGTGTCGCCACTTGACCGTCTCGCCGTACTCTCCGAAAGTCACTTCGCCGTACCTGAGCCCACCGAGCTCAATGGGCGTGCCTTTACAGGGCGGCGGGCCATGGCAGGGCGCCTTGCTACTTTTGCTATACTGGAAAACGACAGAGATGTGTGAGCCGTCAGACGCGTCTCTGGAGGTTGGGTGCGGTGGATTCACCTCCAGCATATGTGAAGTCGCCATGGTGGTAATGGAGCAAGTCGCGGTCGCGTCCCGAAAGCGCGATCGAAACGTCCGGAACAGGCAGCGTCGGGAGGCGTGCATACCAGAAATGGGCATGCCGCCGTCGCGTAAATAGGCACAAACAATGGCGAAGAGCATAGGAAAATCGTATTATTCTCAGTACATTATCTTCTATGCATCTAGGAGACGGAATCGGTGGCACAGGCGAAGGACAGCGAAATACATGCATTAGACTATAGTCCGTTTTTGGCGGTGCCTTTCCTTCTAAACATCCAAAACCCAGTACCCGACAAACTCGGCACTACACTTGATTATCGCAAAATGTCCGTGACAAATAAAATATATCCAATCCGTTTACAGTTCCTAGAAACGTCGAAGTTAGCAGCTGGGTGATTAAGTACCGGGTCGATGACTTACGATGAGGTTGAGGTTACCAGACACCAGCCGGTTCTCGAGAACACAGCCGTCGGGGATGTCGATCCGCTGGCCCTCGTTCGCGACGACGATAACGGTACCACGGAGGGTGACGTTGCGGCCGAAATAGACGTCGCCAGTGACGGTCAAGTGGTCGAGCTCGATGATCTTGGGGATCTTCTTGAAGCGCTTCTGGAACTGCTGGATCTTCTTGAAGTGGTCGCCCAGCTTGATGACGGGCGTCGTCTCGAACATGCGCTGAGGGTTGATGACGAGCTGACCGTGCTGCAGCGAGTAGATGTCCGACTTGATGAGCAGGAGATCCGAGCAGCTCTTGACGGGAAGGAAACGGCTACGAGGCACGTTGACACCGTGGCCAGCCTTGAAGAACTGGATGGCGTCACCGGCCGCGGTCTCGAGCTGAATGACAGCCTGCCCGTCGTCGGTAGTCTTGGGGTTGACGATGATGTCGAGCTCCATCTCCCCGTTCTCCATAATGCGCTTCAGGGCTAGAATAAGGCACAGCACGGTTAGCGGGCGCAGTCTTCGGTGACGTCACTTCAGGGCCGACTTACCCGAAAGCTTGATCCACAGGTTGTTGGTGTTGAAGATCTTGAACTTGCGGACAGACTTGAAGTCCTCAATGTGCTCGTTGGGGACCTGCGCGACCTCGAGAAGGCGGATCGTGCCATCGTAATCGATGAGGGTACCACCCTTGACGTCGGCCTTGGTCTTGTCAGTGACCTCCATGATGAACTCTGCTTGCGAGTCGATCATGTGCTGGAGGATCTTCTGGTCGACACTGCAAAAGGAAGCACGATAAGCGGGATTCCATGCGGCTGCGAATGCATGAGACTTACACGGCACCCAAGTTGTCAGAGTTGGAAACGAAGAGGTACTCCTTGCCCTCAGCGATCAGCTGGTCGAGGACGCCGGACTGGTAGAGGGCGTTGTAGAGGTCACCGTGACCCGGGGGGTACCAGTTCTTCTTGTCATCGTCGGCGCTCTTGGGGCAAGGGAGGAGGGACTCCTTGAAGATACGAGGGTAACGCGACTGGTTGAAAGTGGTAATGCGCAGCTGCTGGTTCGCGTACTTCTTGATGATGCGAAGGGTGTCCTCGTGGGTGTTGAAGGAGGTCATGAGGATGAGGGGGACATCCACACGGTGAGTGGTGTTGAGGTGCTCAATCTGGCGGACAGTGAGGTCGAGGAAGGTCATGTCGTCCTTGACCTCGAGAGCACTCTTTGCACCAGTCATACCTAGACATTCGTTAGGGCGTCGTTGCTATGGCAGGATCGAGGAGCTCGACGTACCCATCGAAGTACCAAGACCACCGTTGACCTTCAGGACCGCGAGCTTCTGAAGAGCAGAGCCATCGCCCTCGGACAGGTTGGCGTAGGGGACGATCTTGTCCTCTCCTGGTGACCGAATGCGGTCCCACTCGCTGAGGGGGGAAAACGCGTCAGCAAGATGTAGGCATCTGCACATCGGACACGCTTACATCTCTTGCTGGTTGGCACGCTTGGCGAGGTAACGCGTGAAGAGGTAGAAGAAGGACTGCATCTCGGTGTCGAAGGCCTGCCATGGGGGTAGGGTGAGTGGGGAAAGTGTCTACGTAGGGCGCGTCGACGCGTTACCTTCTTGGTCGCGGGGTCAGAGACGGTCTTGACGAGGTTGCTGAGCTCGTTGCGCATGGCCTTGGCCGCGACGCCGGTGGTGGCGGTCTTGAAGTCCATCTGCGACTGTCCACGGAGCCGTGACGACTCGCTCTTGGGCATGAGGGAGTCCATGCTGGCGGTCGTGAAGCAGCGACGGTGAGCACGACGCGTAGCAAACGAGGGAGGGGAGGGGACTGACCTGGGGTGGTTGAGGTAGATGGGCCTGGTGGTGGAGGTGGAGATGAGTTGTGGGGCGGACTGGGTCCTGGTGAGCTTGGGTCGCGGGCGATGGTGACGTTTATATATGTGGAGATCCTCTGGGCTTGCGGCCAAGTCCGAACTTTCTGCAACGGGCGATGGCTCCTCGAAAATGGGTTCACAAATCGATTTCCGCGGCCAGGTCCTCTCCCCGTACAGAAGATTATCCTCTGAGCTTGATCCGACCAGCAGAGAAAATCGAGCGACCGCGGCCGGCAGCGACGTCGTCGTCGTCGTCCCCGTCCCCGCCATCGCGCTCCCTTCCACTCTCCTGCTATGCGGCTGCATTGACAAACGTGCGTGCATACGCCCCAGGAATCATCCACTCCAAACTCGCGACACCTACGGGAGGGAAAGACCGAAATATGCCCTCTTCGACGCTCATCCTCCTCGTGCCTTTATGGCCGTCCCCTTCATCAACACACGCTGATCAGTCCAGAACAAATCGGGTGTCCCAGGGCACCACATCCACGTCCCTCGCCCAGATTGGCCGCCGCCCGCGGGCCCTTCCCCGCCTGCCCGTGCAGCGTGCTCCCCCACCCCCGGAACAGTAGTCAGGCAAAGCACGCAAGCTGCGTCCCCTCTCGTTTTACCGACCCCGGGCCCTCGCTTCCGCACGCAGAACCACGGCCCATTGGCCTCTCGCATCGCCCATGTGCGCCCGAGAACCCACCCTGTGCACTAACGGAGCACAGGGCAACCGGACGCGGGCTGTATAAAAGTGCCGCCGTCGCGCGTCGACGCTCTCGGGGGTCGAGTCTCGACGCGAAGGCACCGGCCCTGACTTACGGCAACCATCCCACGTACAGACGTCGCGCGCATTGTGTACAACGCAAGCCTGCATGCATCTCCGATGTCCGTCGACGACACCACGCTGTCCGACGCACCAATTCAAATGGGAGATCCAGGTTTTCAAAGCCAAGCACCTCGACAGACCTCGGACACCGCAGAACGCGGGCTTGTAGCGCCGCGACATGACACAACTGTACTTTTTTCACTGCATGTGCCGCAATGCACCAAGTGTTTCCGTTCTGAAGCATTCGGAAGGGCAGACATCGCTGCAGCTGCGTGCCGTCAGTGGCCTTTGATACACATTGAACAAGCTTAATTGACCTGCTTTCGTGCCGCGCGTGAGTTTACAACTCGTGATGTCATAAGCCGTTGCCTGCTGTTTGCAGCCCTGCGAGAGCTTATGAGATTCTCGTCATATCGGTACCGCACGCTGGCTACGGTGACCCAGGAAAAGCCCTGAGGTCGCTTCTGTCAATGCACTCGAGGGCGCAGGTCGTGGTGATCGAGGTCCTGCTAGACGGTAGGCGCCGTATCTCAGACCGCGCACACAATGTTCTTCTCCAACGGGAGCTATCATTGGTGCTCTTCCTGCCGACGGGTCGACTGTCTCGACCGCGTCCAAGTAACCTCTAACTTACTCACGTCAAACTCAAAAAGTCCTATCGCTGCGCTTCCGTGCCAAACGGGTGCCTTGTTATTCCAGCACTAGAAGTGCGAGGCGGAACATCTGTCACTACAGCACACAGCTCTTGTCAAGTATCGTCCCACTGCTACACTCTGAAACACGAGGCAGGACCACGCTGTCGTACCTACAAGGATATCCACCATGCTATCCCACCGAACAGCAGCACGGGAACCCATGCCACGCCCACCACGTCTTCGAAGAAGCCCCGGAGGAACCCTGCGCGGCTGCGCCTCAGCGCCGCCTCCGTGCCGCTGCCACCCCAGCGTGCCATGTACGCCAGGCGGCGCCGCAGAGAACGGAAGCGCGAGACCCACGTCCGCGCGCGGCGCCCCTTTTGAGTTACGGCGATAGCAGGGGTGGGAGGCGGCAGCGCATACGCGATGTCGTCATCCGCGAGCTCCTCGTCATGCTCGTTGTACACGCGCAGCGCGGGCGGCAGAGGCGGCGGCGACCCTGCCCAGAGGTCGAGCCGCTCCGCGTCCGTGGGCGAGCGCGTGCGCAGCGGGAGTCCAGGGCCGCCGCGCGCGCCGTGCGCCTGCGATACGCGATACGCGTGCGCGAGGAGGAGCGCCAGCACGCTGAGAACGATCAGGGGCACGTAGACGGCGAGATAGATGCCCAGCTGGTCTGGCAGGATGCACGGAGCGTCCGCGAAGGCTGGCGTGCCCGCTGGCACGGATGACGGCGGCGCGAGCGACAGCAGCTGGAACCCCGGCCGGCGGACGCCCATCGCCATCGAGAACGACTTGACGGAGACCTCCTTGACTTCGCTGTCTTCGGACAAGGGCACGTCGTCCGACGCGGGCAGCGGGTGCCGCACCTCGCAGTAGTCGTGATCATCCCCGCTGTCATACCGTCAGACATGGTGACAGATGAGAGCGGGCCATGGTTACCTGAAGACAACGGCGGGGCGGATGCTTTCCAGAACGAGCTGCGACGCCTGGGCACTGAGGGTATTCTCATAACCGTAGCCCGTGCCTTGGCGAATCGTGCCTCGCTCTCGCAGAGGCCCGCAGTCTGCGGTGCCCGGACGTGCCAGGGGAATATGCGTCAGTAAAACGACAGGCGTGTCGCCCATCTGCCCTGGACAGTCAAGCGTGTCAGCCGTCGGTCAGAAGATGGAAACATTGCACCGACTTTTGGCAGCGGCAGAGTCTTGGATGAATGCAATGGGTCCACCGGGGTGGGTTGCGGCCCATCGCTGATAAGACAGTCCAGAGGTAGAGCGTTCATGATCTTCTTCGACAAGCCCGGGAGCATTGATCATTAGAAGGGTATGGTTCGCGACCTCAAGTCTTTGGCTCAGTGGTCCAAAGTGCGTGGTGTATCGCTCATATGCTTTCTCAGAGAACCCCGCTTGCACCCCACCTATACTACAGTTTATGTTCTCAGCTCACTCTCAGAGACGCAAAGTGCAACATACCCAACGTCGTGATTGCCTGGTATATAGTAGACGGGTATGTCACCCTTCACGGAGAATATGCTTTTGAACCTGGTGTAGTAGCTTTCGTACCTACGAGACTTCGAATTAACAGCTCATTCGCATGGACGATGAGAGGCACGAACTCAGCATCGACCATATCGAAGCGTCCGCCATCCATCATGTCTCCAAGAAACACAATGAGAGATGGCCGTAGATGAAGCGCAGCCCACCAGCTCTTGCGAAGGTTCAGGTCGACCATTCGCTGGCTGAGAAACATAAGCCATGGAGGGCGGCCTGGGTATGACCGATGGTCCAGGACCTGTGGGTCCGCTATGAGCAGAACACGCGCCGGCGAGATGTCTGACGGTGAAATCTAGACTGTTCGGGTAAGCGACATATAAGCATATCGTTCGGCAGGCATACATGGTGTAACTCAGACTCTGCTTGGGTATCCGGCCAGCTGCACTGGGAGACATGGTAGACGAAGGTCCACAGTTCGTACCAGACGATGACTGCTATCCAGATAGCACGTAGGACATTCACAAGACGCGGTCCAGTCTTATACAGGTGTGATAATCGAGCAGAGAGCATGGCGACGCATCCGTGGACCGTGGTGGTGGGAGCGAAGTGTGTCGCGGCGCGGTCACGAACGCCTCGTTAATAATAAACACACTTCACAACGCGGTAAGACCAGGTAACAAACTTCAGTAGACTCGACTTACCGCGGTTTCAGTTCTACTATCGCTGTCCATTACTTTCCAGAAGCGCGCATTTTCGACTGTGCTCGCCTGGCGCTTGGCGTACATCCAGAACTCATCTTCGCGCACGACAGTCATGGCCTCCAGCATAGAGCTGATTAACCCCAAAGCCGAGAGCGTGCGGAGAGCCGCTGCTCTGCAGGTATGTACTCTCTCCTTAAATCATTTTAATCCCCGACCCAACACTCCTTGCTAGGTAAACATCACTGGCGCGATGGGTCTTGCTAATGTGGTCAAGGGCAACCTTGGTACGTGTCATATCGCTCACTGAGGTGTAAAGTTGTCTCATATCTGAGGATTTAGGCCCAAGAGGCACGCTGAAGATGCTCGTCGACGGTGCCGGTCAGATCAAGATGACGAAGGACGGCAAGGTCCTCCTGTCCGAAATGCAAATCCAAAACCCCACCGCTGCTATGATTGCGCGGACGGCCGTGGCACAGGACGACCAGGTCGGCGACGGTACCACCTCAGTGGTACTTCTTGTTGGTGAGCTGCTGAAGCAGGCCGATCGGTACATCTCCGAAGGCGTCCACCCGACCGTTATTGCTGAGGGATTCGATCTGGCAAAGAAGGAGGCTCTGGCAGTGCGTCACAAAGCGTCACTGTAACCGGGACATGTACTGACGCGTTGCGGCAAGTTCCTCGACACCTTCAAGCGACCAGTCACCCTGGACCGCCCTACACTCATCAATGTCGCTCACACTTCCCTTGCCACCAAAATCCACAACGCGTTGGCCAAGAAGCTCGCTGCTGACGTCGTCGACGCTGTTCTGACAATTCGTCCTCCCCCTCCGTCAGAAGGTTTGTCCTCGTCTTGCTACTACGAGCAAGACGCGCGTGCTTACGTTTACTTGTACCAGACGCGAAGGACAAGTGGCGAGAGCCCATTGACTTGCACATGATTGAGATCATGAAGATGCAGCACCGTACAGCGTCGGAGACTCAGCTTGTTCGTGGCCTCGTTTTGGACCACGGTGCCAGGCATCCCGACATGCCCAAGCGTGTCGAGAACGCGTACATCCTGACGCTGAACGTCAGTCTGGAGTACGAGAAGACGTAAGCGCATACAAATCCGTCTATGCGCCCAAAGATCGCTAATATACATCCAGCGAGGTCAACTCCGGTTTCTTCTACTCATCTGCTGAGCAGCGCGAGAAGCTCGTGGAGTCCGAGCGCCGCTTCACCGACGCGAAGTGCAAGAAGATCGTCGAGCTGAAGAACCTTGTCTGCGATCAGGCCGTGGGGTCGGGGGAGAAGCCCAAGAACTTTGTCATCATCAACCAGAAGGGTATCGACCCGCTCTCCCTGGACATCCTTGCCAAGAACGGCATCCTGGCTCTTCGTCGGGCGAAGCGGCGTAACATGGAGCGGTAAGCGGTCCAGTAATGTACTGACGCAGCGCGGTTCTTACGAAGTTTTGCAGCTTGCAGCTCGTCTGCGGCGGTGTCGCGCAGAACTCGGTCGATGACCTCACCCCGGACGTGCTCGGCTGGGCCGGCCTCGTCTACGAGCACACGCTTGGCGAGGAGAAGTTCACATTCATCGAGGAGGTCAAGGACCCAAAGAGCGTCACACTCCTCATCAAGGGCCCGAACCCGCACACGATCCAGCAGACCCAAGACGCGCTCCGCGACGGCCTGCGTGCGGTCAAGAACGCGCTCGAAGACGAGGCGCTCGTGCCTGGCGCGGGTGCCTTCGAGGTCGCGTGCGCGGCGCACCTCTCTGGGCCCGTGAAGAAGAATGCGAAGGGCCGGGTAAAGATGGGTGTTCAGGCGTTCGCGGACGCACTGCTTGTCATCCCGAAGATGCTGGCTGCGAACGGCGGCTTCGACGTCCAGGATGCACTCGTGCAGCTTCAGGTTCGTGTGCCGACCCTTACGTATCCACTTCGGACAAATTGATAACGTACGTATTTCGTACAGGAGGAGCAGGCTGACGGCAACATCGTCGGTCTGGATTTGCAATCTGGCGAACCATTTGACCCAACGGTGGAGGGCGTATGGGACAATTATCGGGTCAAGCGGCAGATGCTGCACTCATGGTAAGGCCTTTCCCGCGATGCACCGTTCATCTGGGGGTATTGACATGTTCTTTGCAGTTCTGTGATCGCCGTCAACCTGCTGTCGACTGACGAGATTCTTCGTGCCGGCCGCAGCTCGCTGAAGCCAGAAGGCCAGCAGTAGACACTAGAGCACATGCATCTGTCAAGCAATACAAACTCTATTGATAGCGACTAGTACTAATGGAACAATGAGCACTATGCGAAGACCATCTGTTGAAAGTCGTCTTCGCGAGAACGTAATATACATGTTACAGTAGACACTACATAAGGTAGAAGACGGTGGGTTTGCTGATAAGCAGCAGAGCAATGTCTTGAAGCGAATGACCCATCAGTCCAACCGAAAGCAGCGAAGGATATAGAGGATGAGAGCTGGTGCAAGGCAAAACGACAAGACGATAGTATAGAGATACACATTCATGGGGAATCAGTGTCTGAAGAAGTGTCCCAGCCTGCGTAGGTCAGCTTGACCGGTGACCGCGCTATGGGTGCTAGTATGGTTGGCGAGGGCATATAAGGGCGCGCTGGCATGGCGACCACCGCGGCCAGGCGATTGAAGGAGGGACGTGCGTTGGAGGCGAGTTGTCGTCGGGAATCGTAGGCGTAGTCAGTCGAGGGTATAGGGAATGAGACGTTAGTGGGCAGGTTGAGGATCCGGTCGGTGCGAGGATCGGTAGGAATGAGCACGGTGCGCTTCCAAGCTGCGCCGGGTGAAGTCTCCAACACTCCAGACACGGCAGTGGGTGGGGTAGGAGGTGTCGCAGAGCTCTCCGTGGACGTCGAAGCATTGGAGCCGACTCCGAGCAGACGTTCGACGAGACGTTCAGAGCTGTCTGACGTCGCCTCGCCGACGGGCTCAGGTGTAGGGATCCTCGACAGTTGCGGACGGACTTCTCGCGTCGACTCTGGGCTAGTAAGCGGCGAGACGGGGGAGTTGCGGCCAAAGTGAGGGGTTGTTGGCCGGCTTATGTGGAAGCTGGCAGGTCGGTAGATAGGACTCCTGGCGCGAGTAACCGGATACCCGTGGGTTTCCGATTCGGAGTTACCGTAGTTGAGATACGGTGCGCGATACAGAGATGGAGGTCGCGCATCGGGCTGTGTAGAGGCAAGAGCGGACGGGTGGGGCCCATCTGACTCTTCGCTGGAATAATAATCCTGCGACAGCTTATCAGTCACGTATCTTACACACTGACCGGCCGTAAACTAACCTCATCGTCTGTGGTATAATAGTCGTCAGAGTCGTCCTCGCATGGGTACTTCAAGCTCTCAGTAAAAGACTTGCTGATCGAGCCACTGCGTTGGAGGGGTATCTCGTCATCCTGGGAATCGGCTAGATCTGAGGGCTTAGTGTCGCGTCGTAGGCTGGACTGCCGTGAAGTGGGCTCTTCCGCAGTACCAGAGGGTGCCCAGCGGCGCTTGGCAAAGTTCATAGGTGAGGGTTTGAATGTCAACTTGGCGGTCCGGACTGCCACAGTCGTGAGACGCGTAGGCGCGTCAAGACCGGCTTGGGGTTCAGCCTCCTCCGGCTCGCTGTCTGTCCGCGTGGTAATGACTGCCGCGGGGGCCAGCTGCTGGATGTCCGAGCTGGCCTTCTTCGACAACCTAGTCCCGAGCGTTTCGTCGTCGTCCACGGCCCACTTGCGACGAGCAAAGGAGATAGGATTGGGGCGTAGCAGAGAGCCTCTGCCCATGACGAAGCGTGGTGCGAACGTGGGAGACGTGTCCGAAGCATCGCTGTCGCTGAGTCGAATTCTTTTTCTGGGAGATTCATCGAGGTCGGAAGAGTCGGAAGAGCGTTTCAGGACGACGTCCTCCAGGGCCTCCTCCCCGAACTCAACGTGTTCGACTCCTTCCGCGAGGAGGTCGGAGGATGGGTCATTCTCGTCGTCATCCTCGTCATCCTCGTCCTCGTCTGCACCATCCTCGACCACAGTGGTGATGACGGACTTAAGAGCAGTCGGACGAGGGTTCATCGTGTGCCCTAGAAACCTCTTGCGCACGGAGAACTGCTTGCGGACAAAGCGACCGTTGGTAGACGCCTTCTTGCCAAAGCGGCCGTTAGCATCGCGAGGCTGCGCGGCGACGGCGAGACTCTTTGGCGTGATGTTTTTCGGCGAGACGGGTGTTATACCGGTGGGGGTAGTTGGCGACGCTGGCAACGCGAGAGGGCGATCAGGGCTATCCGGCGCAGCACTCAAAGAAGAAGTGGATGGAGGGTACCGGCGCGGAGATACTCTTGTCGGCGGGACATGAGGTTCACGTTCTCTGAGCTTGAGACTTGGCACTCGTGTCCTGCCGCTGCGCCTGCCATCCATCTTCTCCTTGAGTGCTCGCATTTCCTGTACCGTCTGCTTAGCCTGCTGAGCCATGGCGGGTCGGCGAGTCATGAACGCCGGTTTCTGCTTCTTCGCAGGTCGCGAGTCCTCCTCGTGCTCTACATGGCGCTTCTGGTTGTGCGCCGTAGTACTGGCGAGTTTCCTGTTGACCGCAGCCAGAGCGCTGGCAGTGATCTTCTTCGCCTGCGTAGAGAACATGGGTTGGATCGGAATGAAGGTCCTGCCATCTCCCGGAACCCGCTCCGGCCATTTACGTCCATAGATTGCGAAGTGCCGCAAGCACCTATGAGAATAGCGCGTCAGCTTGCTCCGCCGATAGTTTGCGTATCGCGCTACATACCTTGGACAATCCGTCGCGACGTCCTTCTTCGGCCTGCCGCGCTTGCCCGTCCTCCCAACGCTCAATCCCCACACGATCTCTGAATCGACCGCGATCACGGGGAGCACGTTCCCACAGGTGGAGCACATTGGCAGAGGCTTCCCGTCCAGACCTCTAGGCGCGTCGACCAGCTTCTTCTTCGAAAGTGTAGAGTCGAAGATCGGTGCGGAGACACGTGGTCTGAGGTGACGCGCTTCCGGTTCATGCGACCCCATATCACGAACGTCGGAAACCGATGTTGTGGTCGCACGGCCCTTCCCTTTCTTGTCCTTCACGGGCGTGGAACGGCGTGAGCTTTCCGTCAGAGAGGACAGCGTGTCGCCGGCGCCGCGGAGGCGAGACGACGAGCGGACGCTGGTGGCCGCGCTATCGTTCGTAAGCGGTGGTGTAATCAGTTGCCTCGCAGCGGAAACTGATCGGCCAGTGACGGTCTTGCTTGGGGCTCTGCTGGTGGCGGTACTGCTCGACGCCTCAAGGGAAGCTTCACGCGCCTTTTGCGCGCGAGTCGAGATGACAGACCTGAACCGGGTAGTCGCAGAGGATATGCTTTCGGAGGCCTTCCTTGGGACAGGGGCGACAGGCGCAGAGAGCGTTTCCCGGGTCTTGCCCTTGAACAAGGCGCGACCACGAGATTCCCCTTCTGGTTCGGGGGTCATGAGCCCATGGTCGACGACTGGGGGCGATGGAACGGAGGACTGGGAAGTGGGAAGGGATGTGAGGTCGGATGCAGCCTCTACGTCGGCCTCCTTCTCCAGCTCTATGGCTGCTGCTTCAGGCATGACTGCATAAACGCCACGCCGCGTGCGCCGCTCGTTGCAGTTGATGGTTTCTGCGTCTGATTCATCCGTAGAATCATCGGCCTGGGATGAACTCTCGTCGCCTGGGCCATCGTGCTCTGAACCGGATGCCGTGTCGGACAAGTCTTCTTCCGATCCCTGAGGCGCATATCCGCCCCGCCCGTTCTTCTCACAGGTCGCGCACAGGCAGTGACGGTTCTTCTTGCCGACTGTATGCTACGTCAGGACACGCGGGAGGATGCCACAGCGGACAACTACTCACAGTATCCTGGGCCATAGTGCGCGGTAAGCTCTTCTCCGACCGCTATCGGTCTCAGGACGCGGAAGGTAATGTAGCGGCCTTCGCGGAACAGCTCGACGTTGTGATCACAGTCGTGCTACGGCAACGAACATCAGTTCCGCCCCGTTCGAGACGCCGCCGAAGAGTCTCAGGTGAAAACTTACGTTCACGAACCGCGCAGGACCCAAGAAGAGGTGGTTCTTCTTGAGCTGGCGGGAATGAATGACGCTGAAATCGCGGCGAATCCCAACGCCGGGGGCGTGTCTCTCGCCAGTCCGCTTTAGCTCCTTGTCCTCTTCCTCCGTCAAATCTGCCATGGACCCCTTGAGTTCGGAGACGACTGTACCGGGGGCGAGTGGCCGGGTGGCCAGTATACACAGTTCCGATTTCCCCGTCCGGTGAGAGTAGCGAGAGGTGTGAGATATTTCGATGGAGCCATTGGGAAGGTAGAGCTCGAAGTAACGTGAAGCGTGACTGGAGGGCAATGTTAGACGTGCGACTTCCATGCAGTGCATTGTACGGCTGGACGCACGTAGCGAAGGCATTGATTTGTTTCTGGTCGTAATTAGAGGACTTGAGGTAATATTTCACACCATTCAACCTGGGGCGCGCGAGTCAACAGGAGCATGGGGGGTCACGGTCGAATATGACGTACGTGAGCAAGTCGTCAACGGCCTGCCTAATCACGGTCAGCTGAACACCTCTGGCAACGACCATCTAGCACAGGCACGTCGGGGGGACGACACGAGCATGAGTACTGCCACGGGAAGCGGGCGACAAGGTTTACATACCCGCCGCACAATCTCGAGGAGATCGTCCGCGTCGGTTTTCGGAACCTTTCGGGACGGGTCCATTTTGTGAACGACAAGAGGGACATCGCCGGTGCCGAGCTTTTCGACGAGGAGATGGCTGAGAAAGTCATCGTCCCGGGAGAGGTCCCGCATGTTCATTATCTTGGTTGGTTTCCATACTGTTTTCGACGAGGATGCGCTCGTGCTCGCCGCTACGGGTGCCATCTGGCAGAACGAGGGCGATGGTGCGGGAGGTAGCACGAGGCGCAGGTCGTGGTGGAGAAAACAGGAGGTGGTACGTAGTAGAAAGGTACAAGAGCAGCGATCACGAGAGGCGCGGGGGTCGAACGCTGGGAAAACGGAAACTGGGTCGCGTGGCGGTCCCGCTTGCCGGTTGGACGCCCTCTTATATCACTGTCTCCAGCCACCCGGACGTGCACAGCAACACAAAACGGCGCAGACCAAACGAGAGAACAAACGACGGAGTGGCCTGCGACCGAGCACCGGAACCAAACTTTTGTTCTCGTTGGCACCGCACCCCTGCCAGTGCACGGCCGGCCCCGCTGATCCCAACGCAAACGCTCATCCACCACAGCATCGATATCCCGTCAGATCCCTCGAGCCCTCCCAATGTGTGATGGTGATATTACAGCTGGAGCGATGGAGGCATGCATTGCGACAGAACATGGGATAGAAGACATAGTCTCATACAATAAAAGCGGAAGGGAAGGAGGGTCGTTCGAGGTCATAGCTGCCAGTTTTGCCCATGCCCGCGTCGGTGTCAGCCCATGCGCCACCACCGTCCAGATGCCTCGACCCCCGAGCAAGGGAGAACGTCACGTAGTACAAAACAGAAGCGACTCCATGCAGATTGGTTTATGCTGCGTGGGCGTGCTTCTGCTTGCCGGTCCTGATCTTCCTGAGGTAGAACTAGAAGCGCGTCAGTGGAGGCTCTCACATTGCTGTCGACGTCGAACGTACCTCGAGCTCCTTGCCCTCGAGGATGTAGCCGTCGGCGCGGCCGGACTGCCCTGGCCGGCTGGAGATGCAGGCGTAGAGACGGCCAGCAGCGAACTGGGACTCGAGGAGGGTGTCAATCTTGGCGTCTGTTGGTCTATGATTAAAGGCTGCGCGTTTCATCATAGCAGAAGCGAAACACACCCTTGCGCTTCTCGTCCAAGTGACGCTGAGCGTGGCTCGAGAGCTTTTTCTCCTCAGCGGTCTCGGTGGTCTCCTTCTTGGCGCCCTTCTTGGTCACGGGCTGGGCGTACTGATGACCACCAGTTGTCAGCACCTGAAAATCTTCATACATGGAAAATCTACGCACGTGAGCCTCGTACCACTGACGGAAGGGGGTCGCGTCGACCTGGATGATAGCGCTCTTGACGAGGGTGTTCGTGCGCACCAACTCGTTGTTCGAGGCGTTGTAGACCTGAGTCCCAGGTTAAGCGATCCATCCCCTATCGACAAAATCGCCTTCTACTCACGACAGTGAGGATACGAGTCTTGCGGGTCGTGTGCTCGCTGGCCCAGGCGAAGTTACCAGTCTCCAGGCGGAGGGCACGGTACTTCAGGTTTCCTCCACGGACACGGACAGTGTGGATGCGCTTGGCACCGAGCTTGGTGTTCGCGGGCTGACGACCGAGCTCGAATTTGCGCTTCTTGCGGTAGTGGGGGCGCTGGGCACCCGAGGCCGAACGTTTGTGCCGGGAGGAACGGGAGATACCTACAGGTCAAGGAGACGACCAAAACGAGCACCGACGAGCAGGATATCAAACGAGACGTAGAGAAACGATGGTCAGCATTTCTGTCTTGTCGGACATCGTACAAACGACCGGCAGCAACGCACCCATGTCGAGAGTCTTGAGGCTGGAGGATAGTCGCCGCCTAGGCTGTTTTGGTGGACAGCGCCCTTACAGTTCACAGATTAAGGTTTGATGGGTTAAAGCTCCGCCCAAATTTCAAGTTCCCACGCCCACTCTGCCCTTGGCGCTGTGCAACACAGCGGCGGCGAGATCTCTCCCGATGATGGACCCTTGACCTGCTTTGTCGACTCCTGCGGCCTGCGCTTTGCGACGTCTCTCTTCATGCTTCGTTTCCTGTGCTTTGCCTCGTCCTACGGCGAGTTCCCCGGGCTCCGGGGAAGCCTGCGTTTCCTCTCTCGCGCTACTGGCCGGTCTCGTAAAGTCATACCGACATCCTTTCGGCCGCCGTACTCTCCGGCCGTATGCCACCGGGTTCGCTGAGGCTGTTGTGTATCCGAAGGTTACGCAGCACACCCTTGTGTATCCATTGGCAATAGCCTGCGTACTTCCATCTTGTGCCACAGCTATGTGGCTCTGTACTGGCCTTTAATCACTACGCCTTCTGCTGTGTCCACATAGCACGCGTCCGCAATTACATCCACGGCTTCATCTATCATACGTTTGCATCTCCGCGTGGGACCACGAGGTCTGAATTCAACATGCAGTCGAGGTCTACAGCTGCCGTGCGGTGAGGTGCACATACAACGGTCCTTTGACTGTCACATAAACATCCATCAGCCCCCTCTCGTAGTTCTCGAGGTTCGATTTCTCTGAGGGCGTCATGTCGAACCTGCGGAACAGCGCGCACGCCACCGCGCGCAGCTCGAGCAGGGCCAGGTTCTTTCCGGCGCACTGCTGCAGGCCGACGGAGAACGGCATGAACGCGTTGCGGTTCGTGTGTACCTGCGCTCTATCGATGGCCCCGCCGGTGGGCAAGACGTAGGTATCTTGTTCGAGCCACCGGTCCGGCCAGAACGTGTCCGGGAGAGGCGAGAATTCCTTCGGGTTGCGCTGCACCGAGTAGTGGTGCACGGACACTTCGGTTCCTTCAGGGACAAAGCTAGAAACAGTTTACGGGGCGCCCCTGCTGCAGAACGGGGCGAGCTCACTAGCCAGCAATCATAGCCCCTCCGGTACCATCCTCGACAGACCGCTGCAGGCCCGTCAACACCGGCGGCAGTAAGCGCAAGGTCTCGTTCCTGATGAACCTCGTAAGCTGGTATGCATGCATATCAGTAAGTATTCGCCACTCACAGGCAAGCGTTCAGGTACAGCATGTCCGCTTGACGAGCTAGATCCTCAAGCTCATCGCCCAACGAGGGATACACCTCCTCGATTTCATGCCGAAGCCTCCTCAGGCATTCGGGACGCTGGAGGAAATAGTAGCAAAGGTGGGTTAATGCCGTAGCTGCCGTGTCGGACCCGGCTATGATGGCCACGACACCGTCAGAGAGACCCTCTTTCCTGGTGAGCTGGGATTTCGACGAGCCATCTTCGTTCATCTGTGCATGGTGAGTGAAACGCTGCGAGGTTGACTGCAGTAAATTCACCAGATAGTAGTACAGGTCCTTGGTGCCTGATCCTCCAGAGTCGATCCGAGCTATGCAGCTGTTATCGCCCATCTCTTTCATCTTGTTGACCTCAGCAGGCGGTGACAAGAGCTGCATAATTGGGTAGATCCACGGAACTTGGGACAACCAGGCGAGCATGCTGTTGGTAATAATCAGTAGATGCTTAAAGGTGAGTTGAGCAGTGCGATGGCTCACATGACACACTTGTCTATCGTGTGGCAATAATCACCAACATCCCTGGCCTCCCTCAACATTCCCCATTCGCGACCGAAGCTGGGATAATCGTCAAAGTCAGGCAGCTGGCCATAAAGAAGCGGATGGCACTTAGGCACTTACACGACCCTACCCATGAGGTCAAATCTATAGCGTCCATCAGCGAACACGCCTACGAAAGAGGCTGCGAGTGCCTACCCGTAGAAGTTCATCCAGTCCGACATATTGACCTCTCCGCCGACGCGTTTGTCGAGCTGCTCGATGAGTTCGGCGACCGTAGAGCTGACGATCGGCTGGTAGGTCTTGATTGCCGTGCCATTCATGGCCTTGGCCCACGGCTTGCTGCGGCGCGCGTGTTCCTTGAAGTCGCTTACGCCGTCAATCTGCACGACGCCGTCGAGGCTTTGCCGCGTGATGTAGTCTGACAGTTGTCTGTAGCGTCAATATCGATGCCAACGCTCGCATGAGCGGACGCACAAGGGCCCTTGGGCATGGTCTTCTCCGCATAGATCGTCGGGATCGCGTCGCTCCGGTTAAATGACAGTTCATTGGGCCCTGTCGTCCGATCAGAGTCTGCAGCGATGCCAACAGAAAAGCTGCGCTCACCGATGCGCACGACGTCGCCGTAGTCGCGATGAAGCGCTCGTATGTTCTCGTGGGCACGACCCTTCACGATCAGATTCGCGAGATAAAACTTCGACAGCTTCGCCGCGAGCGGTCCCGGATACCGCGCTAGAGGATGCAGTGGCGAGATGCGGTACAGAACGGTCAAAGCGGCCACTATCGTCCAGTAGATGAGGACATGGCTACACTGTTGAATGACTGAGAGCCGGCGCGCGAACAGCGAAACGAGCGCGACGGGCACGAGGAGCAGTAGGACGAGATGCACCACAGGGCGAGGGGCTCTGTACAAGTATCTGTGATAGAGAAGGTAGCAGGCCTGCCTTGAACGTCAACTTGTAGAAGACTTCACAGAGCAAGCCGACACTCACAGCTGCTGCAACGCCAATGGCGGTTGTAGGGTCCGCGCGGTCAAAGACGTTTCGCAGAATCCGTCGAGTCATGACAACGGTACTCAGCTTGGATGGCCTGGTCGCGGCCATTTATACAGTCCAAATTTGCAGGCAGCGGATCTGACGTGATGCATTCAGTGAGCATCGGCGGGAGTGCCATGTAGGCCCCTGAACGGCGCACACCGGCGTCCGCGGAGATCAAGAGTGGCAACTCGGTGGACCAGCTGCAGTGCGAAGTTAGAAACGGGAATCGAGGGTCCGAGTTGGTAGCAGGCGATGCGTGTCTTGGCGCACATGCCGCCGCGTGCTATCGAAATGGCGGTGCGGAAACACTTCGACCCGCGAATCCTCGGGCAGCGTGGCAGAGCGGGGCCAAGTGTCTTTAGCTGCCTCCAGGCTCGTACAACCGGTACCTTTCCGCTGGCCAATAGGATCTCCCCCATGGTGTAGCCTCACGTCGAGTGAAGCTCCGAGTCGTCTCACGCCACAAAGTGTCGGTACGACACTTTCTGTGGGGAACTTGAATACCCTGTCCCCGTCCCAGGCAGATTTTTTCCTGCAACTTTGCATAGTTGAGATGCCACTGTGAAAATGCCACTATCCCAGTTATCCAGAGTAGGCTGCTACGTGTCAAAGGGAGCAGGAAATAAGGGAAACGCATCTGGTCGCCACCAAGATTCTCGTATTTCACTTGTGGCACAAGTCCCTGAAGGTCTTCACTGGACCATGTCGGGGCCATGTCTAGCGCGCGGCTGTACGCAGGTGTGATCAGAGCTGTCGGTCTGCCAGATGGGAGAGGACTTACTGGCGCATTCGCAGACAACCTTGCCTCCTGGCTTCAAACAGCCTGCCGCTGGAAGGAAGGGTCCGCTGAAGGCAGAGACTCGCTGAGAGGATTACTCTCGCACGTCTATTGCCCACTCGCCGCCCGTGCGCACGGCGCGTTCCGCCACCCCCTATCCAAGCCCGAAATGCTTCAAACATTTAAATTTCGACGCGCCAGATCCTCGGGGCACGCGATGCACCTGCGCGAGTCAGGTGTCTCTGCGCTCGCAGATTCGGGCAGTCTTTCTGCTATCACACAGGGCATTGCTAGCCCTATGTGGCACGACGGTGCAGCTCACTGCCATGTCAGATGGGAAGCAGAGGGGACCTGGCGCCACAGAATTCCGGTAGAGCAATTTCTGGAGAATGTCCAGTGTATGTCTGTAATGTTATCTGCTGCTGCCTTTCAAGCATTAATGGGGTAGTGGTAACCTGGGTCGTTGCCATCGACCCGCCGGGGGTTCGATTCCCCCTTAATGCATTCTCTCACGCAGTTCACGTTTCATACTTTTTGATTCTTCATAGTACACACTGATAGTATCTAAGTAAGGGACCAAGTTTCTGTGTACTTTTTCTATGATAAATACACGGACACGGTTGTAAACGTGTAAGAACAGTTTATATACAGTAAACACACAATTTTCCCTATTTCCCGCTCTGAACATTGAACAGGCTCATATAAAGACTCGTAGAGGTCTCCTGCAGATGCTACAGTAGATCAGTCACCTGGCTAGTTAGGAGGTCCGTGCTAATGCAGATGTTGTTTGAAGCCGTCTACCAGCTGCCGAGCCAAGACCTAGCTCCTCCGGTGATAAGCGGCAGCAAGCTGCGCACTCTGCAGCACCCTGGGCTCAACTACTTGTCCGCACAGGACCACTCACAGCGCTGTCAACGCGGCCAGCAAGTGTTATACTCATACCGGCGACTCTCGGGATATGTGCGGTCGCGCACCGTCGCAATGGCGACAAAATGGCGATCGCGATCATACCGCGAACGGTGTGACCTCGGGAATGCGTGCCCCGCTACCAACGCATCCAAGCCGCCACTTATATCGACTGAATGTCATACCAGAAGTGCGCTGTCCATGCTCTCGCCATAAGCTATGAGCCAAGGCACAAGGTAAGGCACCTTGAACTTAAATGCAATTTCCGTCTCACGTACCTATCCGTCAACTCGTGCTCGAGGTCGCCTGCCCTTGGTTAAGCACATGCCAAGGGCTTGCGGGGCAGATGTCGAGGAGTCGTGTGTAACCTGCGGCGGCGCCATCGGCCAGATCGCGCCGACGCTGGCTTGCGCTGCTCACCACGCACAGCTTGTACACAGGCGCAAGATCTTGGCTTTCCCCAGGCTCGGCGGCACTCGAGGCGTGCGTGACGAGCCGCACACCGTGCGTGCAGAGTACCCAACTGGAATCTGTATTGACTGCCGTACAGCCGAGTTTTGTCGTCGGACGACAGGCTGTACGGCTGGTAGAACGCTTGCCTCGCCATTTCCAAAACGTTTGTAGGTTCTTTCGGCTTTAAACAGTTAATTTCCGGGAGAAATGTAGATAGCCTCGCACTCACCCATGGTAGAGCTCGTCAAGACGCGCTTCGCGCACCACGCCCTCGAAACTAGCGTAGACGCCTGCGTCCGAGCTCAGGCTGCGGCGTAGCGGTCTGCAGATAGCGCAAAGTACCCTCTCTTTCATCTCTGTGCCTATTTGGCAGTTTCATGAGTCGGTCTTCCAAGGTAAACAAAGCTGAGGCGTGCAGGTGGGAACCGTTTGTTTACCGTGTAAAAACGTTTACCTCGTGTTTACCAGGTCTCCACTACACACACGTAAACGTAAACGGCAGTAAACGTTTATACACAGTAAATCACCAAAACGGTTGGAGCCTTACGTCCGAGTCTGCCTCAGGGGTGCAAAATGAAAGGCCTAGCTAGGAGTCGAACCTAGGTCTTGAGAACACATGGTTTTTACACCAGTGCCGTCAGAATCTCATGTGATAACCGTTACACTACAAGGCCTTGATACGCTATATCTGTACCGCAATTCTATCGGCGTTATTTCGTACCGGCTGCAGCTTTGTCTTCTCCGACAGGCCTCCTACTCTTACTTACCCGACCGTTGACTAGAACTATCGACATAACAGGCGTTCGAAACCTGTGTGTTCTGTATTGTACCTTTCAATCTGTCAGCCGTACAATGCACCGCGCGGAGTCGTGCCAACAAGGCTTGCCACGACCAGAACTTGCAATCGTGGAGTGACTGTGAAGTAAGTAGTCGTCGCCGAGCACCATCCTCCATTGGCGAAACCGTGAAAGGACGGCTACAAGGCTGCGAAGCTCTTCAACACTTGTTCAGGCTATGGATGGTCTTCGCCTTCTTCCGGGACGTAGATCCGTGTACCGAAACTTCAGTACTAGTGGGAACAACGCCTCCGGTAAGTCTTCACACGCTTCTTCCGGAGACTCCAGGTACGCTGTTGGTGTAAGAGCTGACATGGGCAATCATTTCGAAGCTTGTTTCAGCCAGTCCGGGGATGAAGCTCGTGGGATCCCTCTCGGGCCCGCGCGACATTCCTTGTAGAGACCCAGTTGTGGTAAGTCGCTGAAACTCGTAGCGGTGCGGCTGTGAGTCGATTGTACTGAAGCTTAGATACATCTAAATATCAAGACGATGGAACTTGCGCTTGATACAGGAGAGCTCTGCGGGCTTCTAGATCTCAGTCATGTAGTTTAAGTCTCCCGGTACGTCTCTTCTCACCCAGTTCCGCGGACCCCACTGGCATCATCTTTCTCACCAACCATCGCCCAATCAATGTCAATTGACAAGCATTGAGGTAGGGCTCGTGGGGACGTATAAAAGGGACACGTCGTGACCGAGACTGCTCTCAGGGTACAGTCCTCATTTCCCAGGTTTCTCCAACGTCGTCTCTGTGACAATGGCTGCCAAGCTCCTCATCGCGCTCCTGCTGGCACTCGCCCTTCAGCTCGTCAGCGGTAGGCCGACACTCGGTTCCTTTGGCGGCGCCGTGCGCTCACGCTATTCGTTCAACCATCGCAGGTACCGATGTCCCTCCGGCCAACGCTCAAACGTTGAAAGAGGAGTTTTCTTGCCATGAAGACAATGACGCGTGCTGCGCATGGCACCCCAACTTCGACGATGTACCGGAAGACGACGGACTATGTGACGACGACGACGAGCTGTGCGAAGCTGGTCCAGCCTTGGTCAACCAGGCGGCATAATGGTACGTCGGCAGGGATATTCGTATCTTACTCGGGCCATTTCTTACTCGCAGCTGCAGTTTTTATGTTGGCGTTCGAGCGTCGCATGATACCAGAATCGATTGCGGAGAACATCAAGCTAGCAGCTATGGCTACGTGTACGACGTATAATTTATATATCACGCTCATCGATATCACGGCGATATGCAAGCACTCCGGCCGGCGGACCATGTGCGACGAGTCGTCCCGTTGCCTGCAGAGACAAGTCAGCGACGATATCTAGCAGAAGAGCAAAGAAATTAAGGCGCGTGTTGGTTTCCCTCCAGCGTCCCCAAGCTTGCATGCTGGAGGTACTTATCCCGAGGACTATGGAAGAGTCCGCGCCAGGACAGAGGCAAGGGCCCTCTGCCCTCCCTCGGGATGGGACTACGCACCGTGAATGGGGATAATCTTGATGCGTGCTTGAGGAACGTCGACGGTACCTGCAAAAGTTCGCTGACTATTGCACACGGGCCAACAGGTTGACGTACCTTGCGTTTGACTGACATCCTCAAGACTCACCTTCACATCGTACGAAGACTTACCTGGAACAGAGACTCACCTTGAGACTGAATCATCGGGAGACTGGCTTACCTTGTGGGACATACCTTTCTCAGTTGCTACCCGTACTCACCTCATCTTGAACTAGACCTACCTGCGTGCTCCATAGCTGCGACCTACCTCGCACCTGACATTGATGAACGACTTACCTTGCCACGGACCTACCTCTGTAGAGACCTACCTTTGACACGATGTCTCCTGCCGACTCTCCTCACCTTGATGCGGACGTACCTTTCTCGAACCTTACCTCGGGACCGGGGCTTACCTTCGTTGAATCACTTACCTTGACACGACTCACCTTGCAATGACTTACCTTCCTTCAGCACGTACCTATCATGGACTTGAGGACTCGGACTTACCTTGCCCCTTGCCTAGTGACGCACCTTCGACGTGACCTACCTTCCCCGAAGTCGCTTCATGGGACTCACCTGAGCGTGGGACTTACCTTTACATGGGACTTACCTAGTGCGGGACTTACCTCTACATGGGACTTACCTGCTATATAGCACTCACCTGAATAGGGACCTACCTTCGGCAGCACGTACCTGAGCGATAGCGGGGAAGGTGGAGGAAAGAGAAGAAGAAGTATTGCGGAGGCTCACTCTCCGCACGGCGCCTTATACTAATAGCTTCATGGCCCGAGAGCCAGCCTCTTGTCAGCCACTGCCCGCGGGCAAAGTCGATATCTCCTTCCTCAGCTTGTGCCGCCGCCGGCTGCATTATTATGGCAGCGGCGATTTCGGCATGTGGGCAATGATCGAGGACTACGTCGCTGTTAGCCACTCTGGGGGTGTGTGGCGGCGCTCGTCGCCACGACCGTGTCCGGCGCGAGGGCCTCGATCGATTTATACATGCCCTCACCCACCCGCAGAGTGTTTCTATAGTATACAAGACTCAGACGTTCGCTATCGGAGAAAGGAGGCTTGGTGCTATGGCAGTAGCTGTGTGAGGAAACGCGCCTGTCCGTCACGGAGTGCGTGTGGCGCAAGTCATCGTAGTTCGACGGTCACTGGCCACCAGCCAAAGCTCGATGGTTCACGTAAGGATGGAAAAGCAAGGTCCGAAATAACCGTCCCCGAACTAATTACAAAGGCTAAAAGCTACATGAAGGCATACATGGAATCTCGTTGCGTGCGGATATATCGTGCGATCTACAGTACGGATGTATGGATGCGACATCCTAATGTCAGGTATAAACGGTCTGGATGCGTAAAAGATCTCATGCAGATAAGAGAAGAGAAGATAGAGATATTTATAGTAGTCCGCCGAGGAGCGCGACCGCGCCGCCTGACAGAAGCGTGAGGAGCCACTTCGTCGCTTGGCTGACAGAGAGCGCGATGCCAGCGTTCGTGGAGCCAGTGAGGTTCGACGCGGCGGAGCTACCCCAGAGCTGGATGTTGCGGAAGTACGTGTGCGTCGTGACAGGCGTCGCCCACGACGAGTCGTCACCGCCAAAGAACGTACTGTGGATGGTAAGCGGTGGTGCGGTCCGCGCTAAAGCCAAATACTCACGAGAAGTACAACCCGCCGATGTTGATGTCGTCGCTCGTGCGAAGCTGCAGGCCGCTTTGGTCAATGGCCTTGACATTATTGTAGCTGCAAACTGTCAGCAATAACGTTGAAGGAGCTGTCTGAGAGGGCTCACTAGAGGACGATCTGGCCATTTGCTTCGTCTAGTGGTTCGTTCAAGCGTACAAGCATCGTAACGAGATTCCACCTGACGGCGATATCAGACAATGTGCATCAGGGTCAAGATATGCAGTGGACGTACTGGCCGGCAGCATAACTGAAAGAACCACGATTGATACTTGTGCCGAAGCCATCTTGGTTGCAGAGAACGCTCTTGTCGGAGCAGAGAGAGTTATTCTCGAGCAGGTATGCATAGACTAATCTGGTTAGTACAGTAGCTAATGGCAACAAAACGTCACACTCACCCTCGCCCTCTCCGTTCTTACGCCACATCAAGCGAGAGCTGAAGCAGTTGCTGCCATTGGCAGCTGAACCGCCCGAGCATCCATTCGGGTCGGGTCCGCCGCGGAGGCCAGGCAGCTTTCCACCCTGTACCCAGTTGAAGCCAGAGTCGAAGGCAACTTCGTATGTTATGAGCATCGAGTTGAACGTCGAGCCGTCGGTCGTGTTCCACAGCGAGTACAGCTGCATGCCGCCAGTGCCGTGTGAAAAGCTGCCCTCCGGGTATGTCACCTCTAGGACAGGGCCTGACGGGTTGTTGGTGCTTGGAACGGGGTTGCTGGGGAAGGGGTCGGCGACGAACGCGACGTCGTCTGCGCCGTTCTGGATGCGACCCTTGCTGAGCGACCAGCCGTCGACCATGAACGATTGTGCGTCGTTGTTAGCGAGTGTGGCGGTGGGGAAGGGCATACTGGTGCTGGTCGTGAGTTGATACTGGGAGGCGAGGGCAGTAGCCGACACCAGCTGTGCGGCGGCGGCGCTGGCCTGAACCAGGAGCGCGCAGAGGCCGACGACGCCAAGGGAGGGCATGACTGAGCGTGTAGCGACGACGACGATGGGAACCAGCCCGCGTTATAGTCGTGTATGTTCGCGTCGGGTGCCTGCCAAGTCACTGCCAAGGAATTGAGCGTCGGGGACAACGAGCAGAACGGCGATGGAAGACAGGACAAGTGTTGCGAAGCGCTGCGCAGCGACCCCGGCCTGCCGACATCTCCCCGAACATTTCCTAGAGAAGAACTGATGCGCTCCCTGGAGGGCGCATCAAATGATGGGGCACACAGCTCCCGGCCAGAGAGCGCGCTCATTTCGTTATACCACACGACGACCGCCGCTCTTGCGTCCACCGCTCTCACGCTGGGCAGGCTCGACCCACTACCCGCTCTACCTCCTTTGCCGACGTCTGACTATGCTCGGACGCAGCAGGAACACCCGCGAAAGCGACACCGAGGGTTCCACACGGCAACCTCTGCTCGGCGGTTCGCAAGAGGATCTCCACAGCGGCCTGAATGGCGATGTACTCTTCACCACGGGAAGCGACGACGAAGACGAGGACTATGTAGAAGCTTCTGCATTAGGCCGCCCCGACTCCCCGCCCGTCAAGTCGAGCCATAGCGTCCGCTTCAATGAGGACGTGCAGGTCATCGCGCCTCCCCTGAGGTCCATGACGCAGAGCAGGGAGACCGGTGCGTGAGTCGCTGGAGGCCCAATGAATGCAATCATGCTGACGCGTCTCGTCACGCAGAGTATGAACTCGACACCGACGACCTGGACGATGCTGCGCTTGAACAGCTGCAGGCCCACCAGGACAGGCCGCGCAGATCAAGACGAGACAATGAGCAGTCGATGCCTCTTCTCGTGGGCCTCCTCGACTCGGCAACAGCGAGGCGCAGCTTGGACGGCTCGCTGCAATTACAACATCAAGGGGAGCTCGGGGAGCCGCCAGACGAGAACATAGACTTGGAGGAGCTTGCAGCCAAGCGCACGGCTGGGGGCGGGCTGCTGGACTCGGTGGCGAATATGGCGAATTCGATACTGGGCGCAGGTAATGCACGGCTTCGGCTTTGTCCCTGGTGCTCATTACCGCGACAGCTCACCTAGTGTGCCCTAGGGATCATCGGTCAGTGAACCACCCAAACTCTGGGTTTTGTCCTCACACGTCTCCCCTCTAGGCTTGCCCTACGCCGTCCGACAAGCAGGATTTGTCACCGGCATAATACTTCTCGTCATCTTGTGCGGGGTGACGGACTGGACGATTCGTCTCATTGTGGTGAATGCGAAAATGAGCGGCCAAAACTCGTACATCGGAATAATGAACCACTGCTTTGGCCCAAGCGGGCGCGCCGCCGTGTCATTTTTCCAGTTCGCCTTTGCGTTTGGAGGCATGTGTGCTTTCGGGATCATCATAGGTACGCTCTTGTGCTCTCTCGTGCGACCACCTCTGACTTCCACTACGCAGGGGACACGATTCCACACGTCATTCGCTCGGTCTTCCCCAACCTCTACACAGTACCCGTGCTATCACTCTTAACGAAACGCCAGTTCATCATTGCTCTCTGCACGATCTGCGTCTCGTATCCCCTCTCGCTGTACCGCGACATCCACAAGCTGTCGCGCGCATCGGGACTCGCGCTCGTGGGCATGGTCATCATCGTCACCTCTGTCCTCGTCGAAAGCGAGCATGTCACACCCGACCTCAAGGGCGACCCCGCGAAGCGCTTCACCGTCTTTGGCCCTGGCCTCTTCCAAGCCATTGGCGTCATCAGCTTCGCGTTCGTGTGCCACCACAACTCGTTGCTCATATACGGCAGCCTCCGCACGCCGACGCTGGACCGCTTCGCGAAGGTCACGCATATATCGACCGCAATGTCGCTAGTCGCGTGTTGTACGCTGGCGATCTCAGCATACGTCGTGTTCACGGACAAGACGCAGGGTAATATACTGAACAACTTTGCTGCAGTACGTATTATTACTTGCATGCGGGGAGAGCGAAGGCTTAATGATGCATAGAACGACACGTTGATCAACGTCGCCCGCTTCTGCTTCGGCCTCAACATGTTCACCACCCTCCCGCTAGAACTCTTCGTATGTCGAGAAGTCATAGAACAGTTCTTCTTCTCGCACGAGACGTTCAATATGCAACGGCACGTCTTCTTCACGACCGCGATCCTTTTCGCCGCCATGTCACGTATGCTCCCTTTCAACTCCGTGATGAGCTTCCGCTGATCCTTCCCTAGTGTCCCTCATCACTTGCGACCTCGGCGTGATGCTCGAGATCACAGGCGGCGCGTCCGCCACCGCGCTTGCTTTCATCTTCCCCGCCGCGTGCTACCTCAAACTCGTAGACCAGAGCATACCGTGGTACCACCGCAGCAAGCTCGGGCCCATCGCGTGCACTGCGTTCGGCGTCGTCGTCATGACCATCTCGATGTACCTCGCGCTCAGCAAGGTCTGGACGCCCGCCGGCGAGGTCAAGATCTGCGCATAGCCCGTGTCCCCCTGACTCCTGGAGAGACAATGCTGACACAAATAATCGATAACTACGGACCCGTATATAATGTAGACACCTCTGGACGGACATTCGCGTATACCACCCTCTATCACACTCCTTGCTCAGCCTGCCCACGCCTACTGCGCGACGAGCGCACCGAGCCCCGGCACCGCGCCGAGCTCCTCGACGCGCACGCCCTTCGCGGCGCTCTCGCCCGCCGACAGCGGCGACACGCTCAGCGCGGTCCAGCTCTGCCACTGCGCCTCGACGCGCCGCGACGGCAGCTCCTCCGCCGCGATGCCCGCCGGGTCGAACACGAGCACCCAGATCGCGTCGTACCCGCCCGCTGCACCGTGTCAGCACTTCGAGCTGCCGTGGCGGCGAGGACAGAAACGCACCTCCGGGGACGCCCCCGCCGATGACGCCTGCGACGGCGCCGCAGCCGTCGAGAAGCGCGGTCTGCTCTGGCGGTTCGATCGGCACGCCCGCCGCGGTGCCCATCTCGCGCATGCGTGCTCGGATGGCCTGGGGCGCGGGTCAGCGGTGTGTGTGGCGGGACAGATGCCGCGGGCGGCGCACCTCGGTGAGCTGGTGGGCCTCTGCGAAGGCCTCGATGATCTTCAGTTTGTCAGTGGGGATGTTGGGGTGTGCGAGCCACTGACACGCAATTAGACCAGTGGAAGAGAGAGGGGGTGCGGGCGCGTACCTGTGCGCTCTGCAGGCTCGCGAGGTACCGCACCACGACTGCGTATAGCTCGGACTGGGCCGCGGCCAGGTCTGAGAGTTTCAAGAGCACCCGGCTCAGTGCCTGATTGTGCGCATTCAGTGTTTCCCAAAGAGCATCCGCTGTGCACAGTATTGAGAACGTCGGGAGAAGAGCCGGTAAAGGCAGGAACGGTCCTACCTTCCGCAGGACGCTCTTTTCGCCACTTGAGGACCTTGCCCACCAGCGACGGCGTATCGCTGCCTGCGTCGACATCGGCGAGCATAAGGCGCGTGTGCGGTGGCAGCCTAAACGGTGCGACGCGGTAGTCCCAGGCAGGATTCGAGGGTGACAGGATGCGCGACAGCGACTGCACAGATTCCTATGCTGACGTGTGAGCCCCAGAACGTGTGCGAGGCACGCCGCGCGGCGCCCGCCTTTGTGGCCGGGCGCGCGCGAACTCACCAGGTGGTTCTCCATAAGCGGCTGCAGCACCTGCGGGTCGAAGCGCGTGTAGAGCTGGCTGCCGAAGACGGCCGAGGAGACGTCGAAGCCACTCCCGACCTTGCCCTGCGCGAGGCAGTGCACGTACTGCGCGACGTTGTGCGCGAGCTTGCGCCCGTCGCTCGCGCTCGCGAGCCCGTCCGCCGCGGCGAACGAGTCGCGTGGGATCGCGCCTAGGTGCAGCAGCAGCGCGGAGACGAGCGAGGTGATCAGCGCCGCGGACGAGCCGAGCCCCGTCTTGTGCACCTCGGGCAGGCGCACGCCTGTGTGCAGGAAGGGCGGGAGCTGGGCTAGCGATGCGAGCGTTGGCGGGAGCTTTCTGTTGGCGAGCTAAAGCGCAGGTTGTCAGATTATATCACATCATCGAGAGCATGGGAAATGGCGGATAAGCAACCATACGAGAACACGCCCTGGGACTCTATTGCAGGACGTAGTAATCACACCAGTGCTGCAACAACGTCCCGAGACGATCCTGGGTGCCAGCACCCGCCCTGAAGTTACGCCAGGCGCTTGTACTGGCCTGAGATGGTCAAGGAACAGCTGTACTGACCTGCGCACGCTGCGAGTAGAAGTCGTTATCACCCGCTATCGTGACATCGAGGCCAGTCGCGAGCGAGTCACGCAGGTCCTGCGGACCCTTGGCCTCCCAGACAAGCCGGAGAGTCTCCTGCAGCGCAAGCTGGACGAATTTATTCTTGGTCGACGTGACCGATCTGCGGCGCGCTTCAGAGATCAGTCTCGCGCTGCTCTGGCGTCGGTACTCACTCGTCCGCGGCCTGCTCGACGCGAACGCCGGTCTGGTCGACGTGGACCAGGTAAAGCCAGGTCGCGTCGACGAACTGGGGCGATCGGACGCGGATCTGTACCGGGCCCTGTGTACGCGCTGCGCTCGCTGGCAGCGCGGCGACGACGGTGTAAAAGCGGGAGCTGGTGGCGACGACGACGCCCGAGTACTTGGGGTCGAGGACGAGGTAGCCCCCGGCGAGCAGGACCTTGCCTGGCGAGGAGACGGCGGTGGCGGGCGGCATCGGCTGGGCTGGGAGCGGTGGTGCGACTGGGCAGAGCGCGACCGACTATAACCTCTCGCGATTTGCTGAGTCAGCAGGGGCTCGTACGCGATGGACGCCGTCGTAAGATGGCGCGAATTCCAGCCTTGCTCGTGCGCTGTCGCGTCTCTTGCCTGAACAGACGTCGGACTGAAGCTTACAGACAAGCTTCGGGTCTAGGGATCGCGGGGCAACCGGAGCCGCACGCCAGCCAGATAGATGCAGTGCCACGCTTTCCGTCGCCTCCGCGGATTTGCAGGCACGACAGGCCCACGAGTCTTCTACGACATCCCAAGATGGTACATACAACAGACTACTAGCAACAACAGTCGCGCAGTGCCCCTAGCGGCCGCCACGCTCGAACCATGCCCTTTGCGCGCCGCAGGTGGCATTCGTGCAGCCAGGACACCGGAGCCCCATTTGGATGCTCGTTGGGCCGATCCGACCTACGGCGTAGTCCCGCAGGTGCGTCGAAGCCATGTCTGCCAGTGCACGGATAAAGACCGGCGAGTCGTTTAGTGCCTCTGCCCGTTCAACGTGCATGCCGAGCTGCAAGGTGCGGAGGTCAGATCTGGGGTGACAGAAGTCGTTTGAAGTTTGCCGCACCTCCTTGCCCTCGTGCGCGTACTCCATATCGAGCTCGAACAGGGTCTCGATGTGGTCGCTCGTGAACGCGATGGGTATGAGCACGACGTTCTTCCGGCCTAGCCGTGCGAGGCCCTTTATCGCGTCGCCTGTCTGCATGCCCATCCACGCTGAGGGGCCGACCTGGCTCTGCCACACCAAGCGGTATGGGTTCGAGTGCTTCAGGCGGTCCATGACGGCGTTGACGGATGCCGCGACTTCCGCCACGTATGGATCGCCACGGTTGACGACAGACATGGGGAGGGAATGCGCCGAGAAGAGAAGCACGGCGTCCTTGCGCGCTTCTTCTGGGAACTTGGCGAGCGAACGCTCAATGTTCTGCGCCATGGCCTGTCGCACGGCAGGCATTAGTACAGCGTCAACGTGATTGGATGCGGGGTCGCGTACCTCGACAAAGCCTGAGTGCGTCCCCCAGCGATCAATCACGCTCCATTCAACACCGTCGAAGTCGCCAACCTTGCCCCTCCGGTACAGCTCGTTGAGGCTGCTGCCCGTCGTGCTGCAGCTATACTGGGGATACTGCGTGAACGCCACGGCGCGCTTGACACCGTCTGCCTTCATTTCCTTCGCCGTCACGTCCGTGAGCGGGTTCGCGTACCGGAACGCGACATACGCCTTGTGCGGGGCCGTCGCCGGGTGGAGCTCGTCCAGCAGAGCTGCCATGCGCTCGCCCTGCAAACGAGTGTACTTCAGGATCGGCGAGCCGCCGCCAATGTCCTCGTACTGCTTCTCGATTTGGGGCGTACGACGGCGCGCGATGAGGGGTGCGAGGACCGATTGGAACGGCAGCGGAATTAGGTCGCCGTCGGAGAACAGGTTCTTCAAGAAGTCGTGTGTCTCCGGGACCTATGTCTCACTGAGTTTAGGTTAAAGCGAGCGCATATACTCGTGTAGTACGCACCGTCGAGGGACCGCCCATGTTCAGCATAACGATAGCTGCAGCTCCTCTTAGCTCATGCTGAAACGAGTACTACGTACACAACACACCTGTAGGACTAGACCCTGGTCAGCCACGTATTGCATACGAAATGAAGAGGCACATACGGCTTGCCCGCCGGGGGCGCGTTGTTTAAGGTTGCGAGCGAACGCTGGAAGGTCCTCGCGATGGTGTTCGCGCGACGGATGCCCGACATTGCTTCGTGGACTATGCGGGGCGTGAAGAAGGAGTGCGTCGCTGCGAGAGAGGGGTTTTTGTGGGCGCAAGGGCGGAGGACATGTCCAAAACGTCGTGCGAAGGGCGTCCACGCTCCGGTGCCGGGTACAGACGCAAGCGCGCGTTGCTTACACGGCGAGCGTGACTGGCTCGCGTGCTCTCACCGCTGCGACACGTTCTCCGACATACGGAAGCAAACAGACGACGTCCAAGGTGCGGGCTCTTGACCCCCAACCACCATCTGCGCCGTGCAATGTTCCCTCCCAGACTCTTGACCATGTCTGACTTGCATAGTTATCGATCAGAGCCCGCCTCGTGCCCATTCCAACCAGCACCAACAACGCCTTCCATATCTTGTTTTCAACCTGCCATGACGCTTTGCCCTCTGCGCATTAGGCCTTCATGATTTTTCAACGAATGCGACGACATGACAGCCCTGCACCGGACTTTTCATCGCGAATGAATCGCACAACGATAGTCAGTATCTTATCCCCCCTACCAGGCGCATACACCGAGGCTGACCTGCTGGACACGTCGACAGCCTTCAGCCTACCTTAGAATACCACACGGTATATAGCCATCCTCCGCTCCCCCTCTCGCCTGCACTCACAGACAGCATGTTTCCAGTGCTCGACTTTATACCCTCACGCGAAATCAACCGCCTGCGCAAGTACCCTTCACCTACCGTCGCATGGCACGCACTCGACAGCGATGCGGCTTCGTTCCCCTTCACCGTAATCGCCCTCATGGTCCTGTTCGTCCTGCTGGTTCAGTTCGGTCGCTCCGCTCTCTTCGCACCGTGCCTCCCCTCGCTTCCAACATGGCTCTCGGAGGGGCTCAGGCTCAAGCAGCACCCCAGAACCAACACGCATGCGACCCGCGCTATCTCCAACATCCCCTCAGCTGTCCCCTCATCCTGGCAGTCGTTCACCGTCACTTTCACTCTGCCTTCAATTTCGCCATTCTCAGCACCAACATGGATCGTCAATTGGTTAAAGGATCCCCTCGGAACCCGAACACAAGCCATTCGTTTCGCACATCTCCACGACCGATATCGCGTCGCAGTGGAAAAATTGGTCAAAATTTCGCATCGCTACAAGAGTCTGCAGGCCCAGCTCAAGGTTGGTCTCAGCACTCGCGATGCATTCCCCTCGCACAATAACAGACTCATTGTTTGCAGGAGCGCGACGAACGGTTGTACCGGCAGGGTGCCGCTCTGCAAGCTACGACCGCGCAGCTCGAGGGTGCCCAAGCGCAGGTAGGACGGCTGCGCGAGGACAACAGGAGGCTGTGCACCGCGAACGAGCGTCTGCACTCGGAGAAGTCGTTGCTAGAGCAACGATCGGTGGACCAGTTCTACGAGCACGCCCGCCAGCTGCACGAGCGGGAGCGGGAGCAGGAGGCTCTCGAGCGGGTCATCGATCTGCTCGAGCAGGACAAGGCGGCGTCCCAGGTGAGCGGGTTTCTTCGCTATAAAGCGCGCGATCGGTGCTGAACAAAGGCAGGGTACGCTTTCGGAGCTGTCGCTTTCCAATGAAGCCCTCAAGGACCGAGTCGACGAGCTTGAGCACGAGCTCACGCATCAGCACGACACCAGCATACATGCGGAATCCGCGCTGGAAGAGGCTGTCAGGTGTAACGAGTCACTACTCCAGCAGCTCCACGAAACGCAGGCAGACCAGGGCCGACAAGAGCTTGTCGTTGGCGCACGAATAGCCGCTGCCGAAGCGGAGTATCGAGACACGCTTGAGGAGGCTCGCAAGGAAAACGATGCGTTGCGGGAGCAGCTCGCTTATCAGCAGGCAGAGCACGCGAGGGAGCGTGTTGAGTGGGGTGCGCGGCTCGAAGCGCTCGAGGACAAGTACCACGTCGCAATGGAGGAAGCGCGCAAGGAGATCCAGGCCGTTCGCGACGAGATGGCGAAGAAGGAGCAGGATCATCGTGCTGAGCGGGAGCTCCTGGCTGAGAAACTTGCGTTGGCCAAGGCAGACAAGAAGGAAGTGAAGGTGAATACTCGTGCGGGAGAAATGTGATTATCTGGCTGAACGTGTTTTCAGGTCAAACTACGCAGGGCAAGGGAAGAAGCGCGACTCAAGGCTTCTGACATCGCCCGCCTCGAGTCCCAGGCGGCGCAGTACGAGCACAGCTTCGAGGAGCAGCGCGAAAGCTTCCAGCACGACCTCCACTTTGTGCATGTCGAGACGTCGTACCAGCGCGACATGTACGAGGACCAGATCCACACTACGCAGGCCGAGTCCTCCGCGTTGCGGAAGCAGCTCGCAGAATGCGTCAAGCGCTACGAGGATCAGTCTGCCCGGTTGCGGAACGCCCAGACTGGGCTGCGCGACGCGTCGGACACGTACCATCAGCTCGAGCTCAAGCTCAAGGCGGCGGCGGCAGAGAAAGAGGTCGCGGACGACCTCGAGAACCTGCTCTCTGATGCGCTGCGGCGCGAGCAGGACAAGTACGAGACGCTCGAGATCAGCTTCGACGTCCTCGAAAGCGCATACAGCTTCCTCGCGCGCGAGCTCGTCCGCACGGAACATGCGCTCGAAGACGCACTCGAGATCCAGCAGCAGCTCCGCGAGCGCTCCGCTCCCCTCTACGACGAGCCCGCGGCCCAGTACGATGGCGAAGAGCTGCCCGCAGAAGAGTATGCCCGGGAGTACTCCCGCCAGGAATACTCCCGTCGGTCGTTCGTCGCGAAAGAGTACGCGGAGGAGGGCGAGTCGCAGACCACCGGATCTGTCTATTCCGACGGCGATGCGAGCTCCTGGCCCGCGACGCCCGCGCTCATCCGCAGCCGGCAGAACGCCGCGACGCCCGCCTCGGTGTACTCCGACGGCGACGCAAGCTCCTGGCCCGCGACGCCGGGCCTCACGCGCAGCATGCACAGCACCGCGACGTCAATATCCTCGCCCGTCGTCACGACGCCGCCCCTCCCGCCGCTCATGCTCGAGGCGATCCCGTCCGCAGACGGCCTCGCCAAGCATCTCCCGCCCGAGAGCGACGACTTCTTCGGCCCGCAATGGACTATGGATGCTATGCAGCACATTGGACACTAGGCCCGCGGCGATCCGCGACACATCTCCAGCGCGTCTCCTTGCCACTACTTAGAGTGCTCCCAGTGGCCTGCTGGTCGACGTGGGACGGTGGTGCGCTGGACAAACACAACGTAATCAATGCAACATTATATTAATCTGGCTACAGTACTGTAACTATGCACATGGTGTAAGCAGTGTATCAAGCACGATGTACTCTCCTTTCTGCAATCTAGTTTTCTTCCAGCATACATGACTTACGGTGACTCGTCCTGTGAGAGTTTTCTACGGCCCCGGCACTTGTGCGCGGAGCTGCGCCAGCGCCACAAAGGCTATCACCAAACCGCGTATGGACGTACGACTCCTGCGATCTGACCACGATGTCGGGCCATCCCGTTCACGTGGACATTCACTGCCTCTTAACCTGAAGCTACCATGCAACGTCAACTGAGACCTCGACCACCATCTCCTCTGTAGCCCAAGCAATGTCGAACACACAGGGCACCCAGAGCAGCCAGGATTCTCTCTCAGACCAAGGTGGGTCGTTTAGAAGTCTAGACATCCATTTTATCGGGTTTAATCTAAGCTGACAAGCCACGACCTGGGTCGACGCCATCATCGTCGACGTGAAGGACATCAGCGTCCCTCCTGTCCAGGTGGCAGACAAGATCGTCTCACTCCTGAGGGACGGCTTGAAAGACCACGCCGAGAATGGTTCGATCAACGATACTGGCGACACGCCAGGCCTCGAAGGTTTTCTCTGGTGCTTTTGGGGCAAACTCCTGACACTCGTCACACGAGAGGAGCCCGGGCTGCAGGGTCGCGTCATCTTGATCCTGCAGGAGCTGAAGACACGCGGCAAGACAGGCTTCGAGGGCATGACGATCTGGAGCCGGCCCATGGACTGGAATGACCTGCCGCTCTTCGGCGCAGTCTCCAGGGAAAATATCAACTGTATGCTTTGAATACTCGTTTGCTAGAGTCTAATGCTGATATGTCCAGGTCCCGATACAAGCCTACCGTCGGGCATAATGTTGCCACTGGACACCACTCAGGCGTACGACATACTCTCTGGGGCTACCCCGGAAGATCCAACGGACCCAACGAGCAAGGCGTATACCGACGCACGTGCGGCGTGGCTCAACCTCGTCCGCTTCTTCATGCAGGTGTGGGCGGCGGACGTCTACGACTTCGCGCTCTACGGCATCTGGTTCATGCGCGCCGGCCTGGAAGACTTCGACCCCGCCGACCCCGGGCGCGTCACGGAGATCGCGCCGCCCGCCCTCGATCTCGAGGCCGCGAGCGTGTGTGTGCAAGTCGCCGGCGCGCAGATGTACCGCTCGCACCTCATCGCGGGGCCGAACGGCGACCCGACCTGGGACTCTGACTTGAGAGGTGCGCCGGGTCGGGGCGGGAAGAGGTGGACAGGCATCGATGGGTACAGCCCTGATCGTTGGAAGCTATGGAAGACTGTCTTTGGGGAGTACGTCGCTGCCGAAGGCAAACCTAGCATATGGCACAATGCAGTCCAGGCTGCGAAGGTAAGAATGGCCGCCACATCGATTACGAACGAACTGCTCATTTCCGAATAGGCAGCGATCGTAGCGATGGACAAGGTCGAGGAGGCTGCCGACCTAGCGGTAGTTGGCTAGCTTCGTGTTCGACCTAGATTCGCTTCTCCTTCAATTCCTCCCTTTGCTTTATACCTTTAATCCTCCCAACCTTCCCCATTTATCATCTGCCCCGGTCGGAATCTTCATCGTCGTTCTTGAATGCTCGTTGTCCCCTCCCTCTCCGTCCGTTCTGTACGCTGACCCACGTATGCTGAAGTGCTTATCTAATGCTCACTAGTAGAGTTGAAGTCTGACGACGACGGAGAGGAATTTCTCAGAAAGCGACAATTACCCAAGTCAGCGAAGATATAATACATAACACACGATCGAACATGTGGAGAAGAAAAAATCAAGAAACTCGCTACTATCAGTCCTCTGCTTCATGATACGTCGGCGGCGGCTCCATCGCTTCCGCGCGGATCGACTGCATCACCAGCCGCAAATTCTGCACCTCCTCCCGCAGGCCCTGCACCTCCTGCGGCGAGACCGGGCTCGCGATATCGCTCCGCGACGCGACCGTCGGCGGCTCGCGGCTGCTCGCGGGACCGCTGCTGCTCGTGTACGCCGAGCCTGTTGTCGCTAGGGGCGGCGTCTGGCGGGCCTCGGCCGCCTTCGCCGTCGTGCGCAGGTACGCGCCGACGGGCGCGGCGGGCGCGACGGGCGCGTCGACGGGCGAGTGCGCCGTCGCGGACGAGCCCCATGCCTGTGAAGTCTGGCGCGCGTAGCTGTACGGCCGCGGTTGCGTGGCGGCCGCGTCGAGCTTCTCGTCCTCCGCTGCGCGGCGCCGGCGCCACAGGAAGAAGCCCACGCCGAGCAGCACCAGAAGCCCGATGCCGCCCACGACGCCGCCGACGATTGGCCCGACGTTGGAGTGTGACGAGTTGGCAGAGTTGGCAGGGCTGTCTGGGCTGGTGGAGTTGGTGGATGTACTGTTTGAGAGCTGTGGGACAGTGATTCTGGAGTTGGGAAGGCTGTGGCGCGTCGTTAGCGGAGGAAGAACAGAGTTGCAGGTATTTCATACCTCAGAGCGATAGGTGCAAACATCGCACCCACTCCTGGGCTAACGAGAAGCTTCAGCACGGAGTATAGCCTACTCGACGCCGGGGTCTTACCTTGTGGCCGAATTGCTTTCCGCCCCACCCTTCCCATCGAGGGCGACGAGGGTCGAAAAAATTGATCCGGACATGTTCTTCGACGCAATATTCCAAACGTAGTCGATGAGGCTACTCCTCACGCCACTGTCGGTCATGGTCATGGCGGTGAAGAGCGTCCAAGCTATACGCCGAATTTAGAATCAATGCCTGAGGAGCTTCAAATCGGCGCACCTGTATCAGCGTTTGCGTTAGAGCTGGAGCTCAGTTGGTCACTGCTGATAGGCAAACCATCTAGGAGCAAAGATCAGCACGTCGACGGCGGCTGCACGCTTGCGCGAAATGGTGCCTACTCGGATTGGCGGCCAGAAGGCCCTGCACGAACGACGTCTCTGAGCTGTACGTCTGTAGACATTCTGATTAGTGCGCCACTCGCTGGCATTGAGTGAAGACAGCGTACGGCAGCGTCCAGGATATCTGTGCCGAGCCACTTGTCCGCATACAAGTTGTACTCGAGCGCCCACGACGGATTCGCGGTGTCGCCATAGCTCGAGAGAATGTGCCCGTCCGACGCGAGCGCGAGCGACTTCCAAGTGTTCGCATACGCCTGCGCCACGCTCTGCGTTTCGTCAGCCATGGCATTGTGGCGGCGAAAGCAGCATCAGTCGACGCACCAAGTAGCGCTGCGCATCTGCTGGTTCGTTCATTGCAGCGCAGGCCTGCGACATCGCGGCGATGGCGATGATACCCTTGATGGCTAGGTTCGTCGAGTTCGGTTTTGAGCCGACGTCTGCAGTAACTCTATTCCCGTGTCATCATGGGCTATGTCGAAGCTCGAAGGCAACGTACTGGTTGGAAGGCATCGGAGATGTGTTGTTTACAAGGTAGTCAGCCCATTGTTTCAGGACCGGGTACTGCGTGTTGATTAGAAGCAGAGGACTACGAAGACAGCGAAAGCTCACATATGCGCCGATCAGAGAGCCGTCGCCCGTTGCACGCGCATGTGCGACGGTCATGATAAGCATATTGCCCGATTCTGAGCATGGCTCAATTAAACCATGTGATACGAGGCGGATGCAGACTTACGTTCGACGCCTTGTACATGGGCCGTTACTGGGCTCCCCGTGGCATTGGGGTAACTGTCACCTTCACGTACCGTCAGTCCGCAAGGTATTTCCCGCGCGCGACGCAACACACCGATGTCCCTCGGAGCGTACGCCTGCTGCCACACAGGAGAGGCCGCAAAGTCCAGCACCGGCCTCAGCAGCCACCCGCCCCAGGTCGCGTTCACGCTCAGGAAGGCAGGGAACGCGGCGTACATGACCTCCACAGGGTTGACCCGCCCGGTCGCGCCGAGGTCTTTCATGAAGACCTTCACATCGCTCGTGTTGAAGGAAGTGCCCGAGCCGCCGACGGTGAGCTCTGTGCCGGCGAAGGCCTGGCGCGCTGCGAGGGAGACGAGATCCGCGGCGTGCGGCGAGACTGCAGACGCATTTGTTGCGAGCGCGAGGTCGAGAGACTCGGCGCGTTCGACGGCGTTGGAGTAGTCTTGTAGGAAAGACGTGAGCTGGGGGTGACGTGAGTGGACAAAAGCGGTCTAAATGACACGGACGCATACCATGTCCACGGCAGTGCCCGTGGTACGCCAGTACGGGCTGCGCGTCTCCTGTGCACCGGTCGCGGTCACGGCTTGGACCGCGGGATCACGCACCATGCCCACCGCCCAGACGACGGGATCAGTGGTCGTCGTGACCTCTCCGAGGTCCATCGAGATCGCAAAGACATTGAATGCGCTGTATGCGGTGAGCACCATGGTATTACGCCTGGAAGGAGGGGTCATACTCTGAAATCTTCTTGGGCCCTTGGTTGGCACTGTTCGTCAGTTTACCCTGGCTGCTGAACTGGCCCCGGCAGTTTGCATCAGAGTCGGCCATCCAGGTCATTTGCTGCGTCTAAAGGAGCTGTTAGCACTAATATCGAGATTGTGCGATAGCACGCACGAGCAGTGATGCGAAATATGTGGAGGTGTCTTCGGCCTGATTAGTGATTTCTGAGAACGCCAGAGGTGTGGCGAGGGTTACTGAATGGTATAAGATGGTATCCGTTGGAACTGTTTGCCAATTCATAACATCGTTACGATTCCCCGAGACCCATTCTGCGACAATGTTCTATCAGATTGAGAATAGGTAGAGTCACAGATTGAGCACACCTCCACTTATATCAGAGTAAACCTGTACAGTGTGAGGCTGTCCGTCGTTTGATGTTGCAGTGAGAGAAATGTATGTGAACGGGAATGACTGCTTTGCAGGGTCGGATGGCTGTTGAAGAGTTAGTGACGGTTGGGCTGCAGTTTGCACAGACGACGTGCCTCAATGGGCGACAAGTATGTGACGTTTAGATCTATTGGGCCTGAGGTAATGCTCATCACTGTACGTGTGGGCGTGATTTGTATGTTGTTCAGGACGGAGAAGTTCAGACCGCCGGGGCTGCCTGCATCCCCGAGCCATTTGTACGTGAGATTATTGTCGATGCGGATGTGACCCGCCCATCCTAGGATGCCCTGTAGCGCAGACAGATGAGCAGCGCATCTTGCAGATGTGGTAGGATGCAATCTTACACCGCTCCAGAACTGTGGCCAGAATTCTGGTGCACGCTTCACGGTGGGTGTGTACGGTATGTTCGTTGTATTCATCCATCCGCTCAAGTACGGACTTCGCACGGCGAGGGGGACCCACGACGTCCAGAGCGAATCGCTGAGCTGTGCATGCGCGACCAGAGCGACGCAAGCCAGGTGGAATATCAGGGAGAGCAGGTGGGCCCTTGGCAGCATATTGCGAAGATGATGCGAAGGAGCCTCTCTGAGGTCGTCAAGGCGGTGGGTAGAGAGTAGACCGTGGAGAGACTGCGGGAGCTGGCCAGCAGGTTGTAAGCCGAGTGGGCAATGTCGACGAAGCCATCACAGAGGCTAGTGGGTTACCCTTGACGGCGAGCATCACGTCGAGCCTGTGCTGATAGATGAGATGGCCGCTTTGACCGTAGTCTACTTTCCGTGTTCGAGGACCTGGCTGTGCTCTGGCAGATGCGACACAGACGCGATGTAACCCAAGCAAGGGCGGGATTGATGCGCCTCGGGCGCATCAAAGCTCTCCATTTACGGATTCACATGCTTCGGAAGCGGCTGCTCTAAACCCGCACGCGGCGGCACTTGGCTGTAGCACTCTTCTCTCCGCTCGTCCACCTCCGCTCGCTGCTCGTCGTTCACAATGTCGCTGCAAGGACTCGTTTCTGGCGCAGAGTGCGCCGTGCCCTTCAACCCGCTCTCGCAAGTCCTCAAACACACCGAGGGAGACCGCAGCGTGCAGCAGGTGCGCTTAGCAAGCAAATTGGGACTAGACTGTGCCATACTCATTAACTCCGTTCTCGCCCAGGACCGTGTCGCTGGCCCGTCATCTTCACGAGTACGTCTGCCAGTCTGTCACTCGCTCATCCCGCTCCGTGTTTGCTCACTATGGCAACAGCTGCACCACCTGCCTGCCTCCGCTGGTCCTGCCGCCGCAGAGCAAGACCGCGCCCTCGCCCGCCAGTTCTTCGACGGCGCACCGCAGGGCGGCATCCCCAATGGCCTCGCCGCGATGCCACACGTTCCCCCTCCCCAGATGGCCATGCAGGCGCCGCGCGCGGCCCCCATGGATTTCAACGGCGCGTGGGCGGGCGTACACGACCGCGGACCGATGATGAAGCAAGAACACGCGCAAGGCTCGTCAGGGTGGGCCTCGGAGTTCAGCCCTGTGCCGCACATCATGTCCCCAGCGACCATGGCGCAGCAACAGAGCCCCCAACAGGGCTTCCAACCGCAGACGCCATCGTACATGTCCAGCATGGCGAACATGTCGTCCGGCATGTACGGCATGCGCACCAACATGATGTACCCCATGGGCATGGGTAGCGCGATGAGCCCGCCGCCCGCGCAGGTCGTCGACAAGGGTAAGGGCAAGAGCCGTGATGTCGACTTTGACGCCGCGTTCGCGCAGCTCGACGAGGCCCTGGGCCCGAGCGAAGAGGAGATGGCGCGTATCGCAGAGTTCGACGATGTGGCGGACCTTGCGGAGGCAATGGAGAGGGCACAGATGAGAGATACGACGGGTTTGGCTGCGGACCCCACCGAGACGGATTCGGATTTCAAGGCGTACGTCCCCTTGCACGTACGGATCTTTACGACTGACGGCTTACCTGCTGCAGTGTGTGGGAGCAGATGAAGAACTCTGATCTACCACCTGCGGACGATGAACTGGCAAAGTGGGAAGCACAATATAATGAGCTTATGGACTCTCAACGAGCAAATCTCGACTTTGACTACGGAGCTTCCATGGAGGAGGCATGGAGGAACGGCGAGATCGACGAAGACTTCTCCAAGACCATGTTCGATGACGAAGGTCTTCCGCAGATGCAATCTTATGTCTTCGGTATGTGTTCAAGCATCCCTCCGCTCGTTCTCTTTCTCTGACCCATCACTTCTCAGAGCCAGAAAACAAATACCTCGACCCTTCCGCATCCTCGCCGTCGTTCTTGAACGATGCGAAAGCCCTGCTTGATCAAGGAGGGTCGCTCACGGAGGTTGGCCTCATGCTCGAGGCAGCGATTCAGAAGGGCGACCTGGGCAAGGGCGGCTACGAAGCTTGGATCCTGCTCGGCGAAGTCAGGAGCATGGACGAGCGTGAGGACGCCAGCATGCGCGCCCTGAACGAAGGTGTGAAACGCGCCGAGGAGGCTGGCGCTGCTGGTGAAGGCATGATCGTGAGTGTCCACAGGCCCTGCCATGTCGATCCACTAACAGCCATCCCGCAGTCCCTCGCCATCTCTTTCACGAATGAGAACTACGAGCGCGCGTCGCACACGATGCTTCTTCGCTGGCTGCACGCGCGGTATCCCGACTTCGCGGTGCCGCAGGAGGCATGGGACAGCCTGCGCGGCTCGGCCTGGGCGTCGCACGAGCGCGTGTCCGACGTGTTCATCGCGCTCGCCCGCGAGCAGCACGCACGCGGTGAGCTCGATCCGGAAGTGCAGATCGGCCTCGGTGTGCTGTTCTACACCCATGGCATGTACGACCGCGCGAAGGATTGTTTCGAGGCTGCTCTGAGTGTCCGGCCGAACGTAAGTCGCGTCGCCCATGTGGGTGTTTGTTCTCATTGGCATGTGCTGCAGGATTACTTGTTGTGGAACCGTCTCGGTTCCAGCTTGTCGAACGGCAGCAAGCCGGAGGAGGCCCTCGGCGCGTACAAGCAGGCTCTGCAGCTTCGGCCGACATACACTCGTGCTATCTACAACGTCGGCGTTGCCTGTGCGTATCACTGACCCGTACCCGCCTTTCTTTTCGCTGACGCCCTGTCACAGGCCTTAACCTCGGCGCGCACAAGGAGGCCGCCGAGCACTTCCTGAGCACGCTCGTCATGCAGGACTCGGACGGCAAGGGCACGAAGAGCGACCAGGTGTGGATCACGCTCAGCAAGACGTTCATCGCCATGGTGCGTCTCTCCCGTCCGCCCTTATCCGCCGTGTCGGAGCTCGCTGCTTCGGACGTCCCGCTCACATTCCGTACTGCTGCACAGGACCGGCCAGACCTTGCCGACCGTGCGCGGGCCGGCGCCGACCTCGAGGTGTTTCGCAGGGAGGGCTTCGACTTCTAGAGGCGTCCCGCAGGAGTGGAAGATGGTTAGAAGGTGTGCGTATTTCAAGGGCTGAGGGTAGGTTGGATGGACATGCCGTGCTGTACAATATAGTGCTCGAGATATTCATGCACAGGCTCCTCGGAAGGGCCGCATTACATGCGTAGCTGTGGCCTCCGCCCGCGTCGCACTCGTGGGGGTCAGCGACGTCTCAGACCGCGTCGGCGAGCGCGTCGAGAACGCGGTTTAGCGCGCGTCACAAACGGGTGGGCGCTGATTGGCTTGGGCGGGCCGTGGTTGCCATTGCGCGCGTGCGTGACGCGATCATCTGCACATCCTCCGAGCCCCTGCGACTCGCTCGAGAGCGGGTGCGCAATGCCTCGGAATATCGCAAAATCGAAAAGGGTCCGCGGGCCTCGCTCCCAGTTTTTCTCGCCCCCATCCTCTCTCTCCCCTACCCCCACCACCAGCCATGTCCGACGGCGTCGAAATGTACGTGCACGCGCTCGGGCGGCGCGGCGGGCACTGACGGGCACGCAGCCACTCCATCGCGAAGCCTGCGCAGGGCAATGGCAAGCTCAACAAGTTCTCGAGCGAGCTCACGCAGAACAAGGTGCGCGTCGTCGTCGTCCGCGTTCCGAGAGGCTTCGTGCTCATGCACTCCTGTAGATCCGCGGCGGAGCACAGGCTATGCGTACGCGCACATCCGGAGCAGTGACGATTTTGTGCTGATCGATGAATGCAGTCTATGCCGTCGGCCTGACCGAGGAGGACATGGACAAGCCCCAGGTGCGTCCACAGCCATAACGTACAAAGCGAGCACTCCTAACCCCAGATTCGTTCACAGGTCGGCATCTCGCCCATCTGGTGGGAGGGTAACCCTTGCAACTCGCACCTGGTAGGCCCTGCGAATGATTTCTTTCCGACTGCGCTAACGTTTCCTGCAGCTCGACCTGGCTCAAAAGGTCAAGGAAGGATGCGCCCAGGAGGGTCTCGTCGGCCTGATCTTCAGCACGATTGGTATCAGGTATATCGCTCGTGAGTCTGGCAAGACTGCTTCTGACCAGATAATCTTTCTAGTGACGCTATCACGATGGGTACTGACGGCATGCGTTACTCGTAAGTGCGCATCGTGCCTTGCTGAGGAACGTCACTGAACCTGCTGCACAGGCTGCCGAGTCGCGACATCATCGCCGACTCGATCGAGGCGGTGGTCAAGGGCCAGTACTACGACGGCAACATCTCGATCCCGGGCTGCGACAAGAACATGCCGGGCTGCCTCATGGCCGCGGTGCGCCACAACCGGCCGACGGTCATCGTCTACGGCGGCACGATCCAGCCGGGCCAGCGGCACGTCGACTGCCCCGCGCTCGGCGCGAAGAAGGGCGACGACATGACCGCCGTCGACGCGTTCGAGAGCTACGGCGCGTTCGTCACCGGCAAGATCAGCGAGGAGGAGCGCTTCGACGTCGTCCGCCACTCGTGCCCCGGCGCGGGCGCGTGCGGCGGCATGTTCACTGCGAACACGATGTCCAGTGCCCTCGAGGTGCTCGGCATGTCGCTGCCCTTCTCCGCGAGCACGCCTGCTGTGTACCAAGGTGCGTGTTTTTTTGGACCAATGATATCTACGCATACTCAGATAGCGCTCGCGCTTTGACAGAGAAGGCCCAGGAGTGCTACAAGGCAGCCAAGTACCTCAAGCACCTGCTTGCGATTGACCTCAAGCCCAAGGACATCCTCACCCGCCAGTCCTTCCTGAACGCGGTCACCATCGTCAACGTACTCGGTGGCTCGACCAACGCCGTCCTTCACTTGCTCGCGATGGCTCGCGCCGCCGACATCGAACTTACCATCGATGACTTCCAGGCTGTCCGCGACCGTACCCCTTACCTCGCCGATCTCAAGTACGCATTGTTTTCGTAAAATTGTAGCTTGGGCTGACCTCTCATCCGCAGGCCTTCTGGCAAGTACGTCATGGAGGACCTCCACAAGGTCGGCGGCATCCCCGCGCTTGTCAAGTACTTGCTCAAGCACACGAACCTCATCGACGGCAACCAACTGACCGTCACGGGCAAGACGCTCGCGGAGAACTACGCCGACGTGCCCGAACTCGACTTCGAAAAACAAAGCGTCGTGCGCTCGATCGAGAACCCGCTCAAGCCAACGGGCCACCTGACGATTCTGCGCGGGAACCTCGCGCCGGGCACGGCCGTCGCGAAGCTGACGGGCAAGGAGGGCGACCGCTTCGACGGGCGCGCCAAGGTGTTCGACCGCCTCGACGACTTCTACCCCGCGCTCGCGGCGGGCGAGATCACGGAGGGCACCGTCGTCATCTTCCGGTACATGGGCCCGAAGGGCGCGCCGGGCATGCCCGAGATGCTGGGCCCGACGGGCGCGCTCATGGGCGCGGGCCTCGGCGGGAAGACCGCGCTCATCACGGACGGCCGCTTCTCGGGCGCGTCGCGCGGCTTCATCATCGGGCACGTCGTCCCCGAGGCCATCAACGGCGGCCCCATTGCGCTTGTCAAGGACGGCGACAGGATCGTCATCGACGCCGCGAGCCGTGAGATCAACTGGCACGTCGATGAGGCCGAGCAGGCCAGCCGCAGGAAGGAGTGGGAGGCGTCGGGCAAGGACCAGATCCGCGAGAGGCGCGGCATCCTTTACAAGTATGCGCGCGATGTTGCCGTAAGTTTCTGTTATCTGGTGTGGTCGTCGAGATGCTGACCCTGTTCGCAGCCTGCCAACGTCGGTGCTTACACTGACTAGAGTTCAACTTTCAAAAGGAGGGTATCGGCAAGTGTCATTAAAGCAAGTGTATCAATACAAGGTCTACTGTAACAGTGCTTGGAGAGAAAAAATACAAGTCGTGTATTATCTGCTCGGACTTCAGCACGTGAGTTTAGTAGGGGGGTGTGAACCAACGTACCCAGGAGATATCCAGGCGAAGCTAATGCTTAGGTATGGTCATCTCCGACGAGATGCTCCTTTGAGACGATCCGGGCCAGTGACCCATCTTGGACGACGAAGCAGGAGTTTGGTCACCGTACCACGTTGGCTCCGACGAACTGTGCTTCATCTCCGGCCTCGGTGTCTCCGAAGTGTCCTCCACCATCTCATCGTGCGTGTGCTTGAGCACGGACATGGGGATGGTGTGCGCGTGCTTAGGGAAGTCGTCGCCCCTGACCTTGGGGTCGTTGTAGATGCGCTGCCCAGGGTGGAGGCCGGCCTCGACGATGGCAGGATCGGGGGGAATGATGAACGCCTCCTTCTTCTTGGGCGGGTCGAGCATCTCGCGGTGGCTCCGGAAGCCGAGTGCGCGCGCACGTTTCTCGCGGCGATGACGCTTGTAGAAGTAGATGATGAAGCCGATGAACCAGGCGAGCGCGACCGCGCCACCGGACACCAGCCCGGAGATTGTGGGGGTCTTGGAGACATGTCTGCGGGTGGGTCAGGGAGGGCACGGGTAACAGCAGCTGGGGGGCCTACCCGAGGAAAAGGCGTTGGGTCGCTGATGCCGAGGCAGACGCTGCTGAAGATGACATCTTGGCTGATTCGTGCAGAGGGCGCTCGGACCGGGTCGAGAGAGGGTGCTGGCACCGTCTGAGGGTGCGGACAGGCCTGGGGGGAGGGAGGGACGGTGGTGGTAGTGGTTAGAGTGCTGGAGGAGCAGGCATGACAGACTGGCGGTGGTGCGGGTCCTGCTGCGCTAAGGCGCCTAACCCTTCGTGGCGCGCATTTCGTAACCGTTCGTAACATCTCCGTGGAGGACCGCGAGCACGCCAGCGCGGCCTGCCAACGGTCTCCGACGTACCTCGGTGCGACGGCGACAACGTGCATGAGCGTGGGTGGGTACGGGCACCTGCAAAGTCAAGTTTGGCCTGCCCTACGCGACATCACGCTGCGATGGCGATGTAGGCCCTCGGACTCGTGCACGGATCACTCGCGCCTCGACCCACCCCTCGTCTTCCTTCCGCTGTTCCTGGGCTTCAGGACACCCCGGACAAAAGTCTGGAGTTTGGCTCGAAGAACCTCAGAAGAATCCCTTACAACGGACAGACGCAAAGGTGTGTAGCCCGTCCGCGGTTATTAAGCCCCGGACTTAGTGCGCCACCGCCAGGAGCCCAGGACTGCGTACCGCGTACTCCCATGGACATATCTGTTTTTAATGTGGTGAACCCTGTGATTGCAGACGGACACTGGGACGCGGGTGGGAACGCCGAAACCCGTACATATATGCCGGCGGGCAGCGGGGAGGCGGACTGAACCACTCCCACACTTACCATGCGCCCGATGCCTCGCACACTCTCACTCGCCGTCTGCCTCTTCGACAATGTGGCCTCGACGGACTTCCAGGGGCCCGCCGAGCTCTTTGGCTTCATCTCGCCGCGCGGGTACCCCAAGCGCGACTGGGCGATCGAGCCTGCCTACCTGATCGACGCGACCTACTTGTCGGTCACCATGGACCCCGTGTACACCATGTCCGGGCCCGCCCTGGTGCCCAGCAGGACCTACGAGTCGATCGAGGAGGACGAGCAGTTCGATATTCTCCTTGTGCCCGGAGGTGCGTCGCATCTGTGTCGCGAATTACAGCGGAGGGGTTCACGTCTTCCCACAGGCATTGGCAGCCGCACTACTCCTCAGGCTGTGCTCGACTTCCTCAAGTCCCAAGCTCCGCGTGCCAAGTACATCCTTTCCGTGTGCACCGGAGCAGAAGTCCTCGGCCGCGCTGGTATCCTGCAGGGACACAAAGCGACGACCAACAAACGGGCTTTCACCCGTATCAGCTCCAGCGTACGCCTTTCTCCAGTTCTTATTTGGTTTCTGTTCTAACACGATCTACAGGAGGACGGCAAGGGTGTCGAATGGATCCCCACCGCTCGTTATGTCGTCGACGGCAAGATCTGGTCCTCAGCTGGCGTTACCGCCGGTTCGTATTTACTTCATCGACTTCTTGCCCTCACTGATACCTATTAACCTAGGCATGGACATGGCCTATGCCTTCCTGCAGAAGCTTGTCGGCCCGGAGGTGTCCGACGTGATCCGCACCATCGTCGAGCTGCCCAAGCGAGGTGACGACGTTGAGGAAGAGTTCGCACGGTACTATAAGCTCATCTAATACGCTACCGACTGCTTTCTCTCTGCAACCCATACCATACCGTTACCCCGCGCATTCTATTCCGTGCATAATCTATCTTCATCCGAAGGATCTTGGATCCCAGTAGCCCGTTGACTGCACAGCTACATGATATCTCACGCATATATCGGTACCAAACGTTCGCCTTTACAAACCCGAGATGGCTAACCGGTTCTTGATCTCAGAGCCTTCACGTATACGGCTAGTCGCAAGCTCTCAATCGCTGACTACTCTACAGTGTCAGGCGGCATGTTCTACACACATTTACGGCAACACATCGAAGCATCACCGTCTCTTGACCTACTGACGCCTTCACGTAACCCGAGTCGGACGCGTTGAGCATGGCCTGCGCGCGTCGGACATATTCTCTAGCATCTCAATCAGCCCAAGCTTTTGTGGCGAGCATCTTGGTGGGCTGCGAATGCTTCAGCCTGGTACATTGTACTATCAAGCATCCTAGAGTGTGTTCGCTGACTGGACACGGCCTCTGTGCTGCTGTGGTCGCCCCGTCCAAATGATCGTACTTGCCATCCGTTCGAGGAGCCACACCATCAGCGCGCTATATCGCCTTCGCTCATATTTCACGTATTGTACTGTGCTACGTACTGCCTTCGCTCCGTGGAGCGTTCGTGGGACGTTCGTCCCTGGCTTGCGCGCCGTTTCACGCTTGTGGTTGCTGGTGAGAGTGATGTCCGGTTTCGGAAACTCTCATCAAAGCCTGAAGAGCCCGAGTCTCGCGCGACGCGAGGGGTCCGGTACCGTCTTTCCTCTGACCTCGACCTCGACAACGTTCGAACATCTACAGTGCCATATGCTCCTGCGTCACAGTACCTTTGCTCATCAGTCGATGCTACTTCGGCATGGAATAAGCACAAGATGTGGCGGTCACTTCTCGGCCAGCGCAATGTTGTGATCACTCGAGTACTCGAGCGCTGCACAGGTTTAGGGGACCATCTCGTCTAGGTTATGGCGCGGACCGCCTTTTGTTGCACAGCCCGTACGCTCCTTGGCAGCAGCCTGGGGCGAACCGGCCCAATCGATCATGGACCCTGGACAGCATCCGCTGCGATTCGAGGGTGCCTCGGCGTCCACACCAACCTTGCTCCACGCCCGCGGTACTTAAGGCTCGCAGGCCGCCGCGACAGCTGCACCCGCCACCCTCTGATACCATCTCCCTCGCACAATGTCCTTCAACCCGTCGTTCCCCAGCCCCGGCCAGCCAGGCGGCGGCTACCCCGGCGCGCCGCCCCAGCAGGGCTACCCCGGTGCCGGGGGCCAGTCCGCGTACCCCGGCATGGCGAGCCCTGGGTACCCCCCGCCGCACTCCCCGCAGCCGCCCCAGCAGCAGCAACAACAGCAGGGCGGCAGCGGCGCGCGCAACATCGACACGAGCATAAACTTCGAGGGCGCGCAGTTCCGCGTGTCGTACCGCGACAACAACAGTCTGCTCTCCGTGCGCATCCCGCCCGGCATGGAGCTCAAGGCGAAGCCGGGCTGCATGGTCGCGATGGACGCGTCGGTGAAGATTAGGGGGAAGCTGAAAGTCAGGTGCGTTCGCCCTCAATTTCGTGCGCTCGAGCAGGGACCTGACGTCGCGCGCGTAGCTTCAAGAAGCTGATCACCGGCTCCGACCTATCCGAGTCGACCTTCACCGGCCCCGGAGAGGTCCTCATGGCCCCCGAGACCTGGGGTGACATCGTGCCCATCCAACTCGACGGCAGCACCACCTGGAATTTCAGCAAGCATGCGTTCCTGTGCTGCACCCACGGCGTCACTCGCGCGCACAAGGCTCAGAGCCTGGGGAAAGCTCTCTGTACGTCTCTCCTTGCATGACGGAAGGGAAGAGATATTGATAGCGTTTGATATAGTCTCTGGTGAAGGCCTGTTCGTCGAGCAGTGCACAGGCGCCGGTATCATCTTCGTCTCTAGCATTGGCGCCATCGTCCAGCGGCACTTGCAGCCTAACGAGCAGTGGATTGGTACGTCTAAGCTTGTAAGCTTTTCACTGTGATGTTTTAGACTAATTCCGCAATAGTCGATAACGGACACCTTGTCGCCTGGACCGCCAAATACTCCGTGGAGCGTATCCAAGCAGGCGGTCTTCTTTCCGGTGCAAAGACTGATGAAGGCCTTGTGTGCCGGTGCGTTCATGTCCTCTACTGCAGCCGTCGACGCGTGTTCTCTGACTCTTGCGTAGATTCACTGGTCCTGGAACAGTCTACATCCAGACCCGTAACCCTGACGTGCTGATCAGCTGGATCAGCGAGCAGCTCCCGTCATCGGGATAGAAACGACATGAAATACGCTGTACTTCTATAGATCTTGGAGTTTGTCAATTGGTGACGCATATGTAAGACACGCCTGTGGGTCCGCGGACGACCGTATTGCTCACCAAGCCTCGCTGGAGCTGCTCCTGCCGCCGACTTCCGTGCTCGAATAGCAGTCAGGCGTCGAGCCGCTTCGTCGGCAGCTTCGCCATGGCCAGAGTATCAAAAGGTCGAGCCATTCCCTTGCGAGCACAGCGAGCAGAAAGGCTCTGAGCGATGTACACGTATTTTCAGTGAGCTTTCTTCTTCTTTTATCTCTCATCTCCTTTCCCTCTCCCCGGACATCCTTGGGCGCGGGTGTCAAGCCCCTTGCCACGACTTCCTAGTTGCCAATGAGGGGTCTACCTTGGATCCCATCCGCGCAGTATCTGCCAAAGTACCGCCAGGTGCTCGAACACGGAAATTGGAATACGGTCAAGAATGGCCATTCCAATTATTGGCACAGGCTGGCCGTGCTTCTGGCCCTCGAGGGTAACTCACTAGCCTCTTCGATGGCTTCCTCAACATTATCCATCTGGTTCTCGACCTGCTGGGTTTTCCAAAGTCGATCTTCTATCATCCACTGGTTCAATAAGGTCTGCCGTACAGAGACTATGCCGGTTGCCACCCGCAGTCTCTCCACGATTCTACCCGCTCCCACCACGGTTACAGCCCCACTGGCAGGAAACTGCCGTCGTACCCGAATCCGAGCAATAAGTATGCCGCCAAGGTCCCGCCCACTATACTTAACATTATACCTATCATGCCTCGCTCTGGTCGCACATGCTCAGCTCAGCGATTCGCTGTGAACGTCCTGGGTTCCCTTGGCCGTGCGTAGCCCATATATGAGTGGGTGGATGGATACGACGAACGTACCATTCAGCCCCACTGTCGAGCGTGCACCAGAACTCTGGCCCGTGTTTTGGACCAATGTGAGGCTGCGGAAATTATTACACGCCTGCAAGATAAACTACTAATCCGTCTACGCTACAGTCGGTTCTCGGATGGGCCGGTCACATCCGCATCGATGACAATGTAACGTACATATGGCTAGGAGATGCAACCAGGCCCACCGATCTCAACTTTTCTGTCCTAACCAACATTCAAATCACGGCCACACGGACCGTGCTGAGCATCACCTCAGGTCCAATAGATCTCAACATAACGTTTTTGTCCCCCATCGAGGCAGGTGAGTAGGCAGCAATTCGAATACACGCTTACCTTTCTACAGCCGGCCGACCCCGTGAAGCAATCGTTTCCGTTCACATACATTGCTCTGACTGCGGCCTCCAATGATGGGCGGCCTCACAATGTACAAGTCTACTCTGATATCAGTGGGCGTACGTACCGCCTTTCAAAATTGGGTTTCTCATACACACGTATTGCTTGCAGAGTGGGTCTCTGGGGACTGGAATGACGTTACGAAATGGAATTTAACATCAACAGATACTATTTTGTACCATGCTGTCACGCTTGAAACCCCCCTCGCGTTCTCGGAGAAGAATAATCAAGCCGAAGACACCATAACATATTACGCGTCGTTGCTGGTACGTGTTTGCTCGCAAGCTGATGCATAAATATCCTCAGCATCGCTGCCGCAGACCCAGCAAATGACGTACATGGCGGACACAGACGCGAACTGCCGTGGGCAGTTTAGCAGCCAAGGCCACTTGATGAATACAGTTAACGAGGGACCAGCACCCATCAAGACGTACGCACAATGACTGCTCGCGCCTAGTAAACATCGATCTAATGCTATACGCAGGGGTGCTGATAACGTCTTTGCGATCTCGATGGACCTCCGCACAGTCACAGCAACAAGCGAGCCCGTTGTTTGGGCGGTAGGTATGGTCCGCGATCCTGCAGTCCAAGCTGTGACCGCGTCAGGCATGCAGGAGACACGCAGCCCATACTGGCGCATTGCTGGCACCACCCAGGACATGGTACGCTTCCGAATGCGCACTTCATTTCTTCTATCGATGACAACTTCCTAGCTTACTGCCTTCCTGCAAGACTACTCCAACGCCGTCGAGCGCGCCGAGTCTCTGGACTTGGTGCTTGCAATAAATGCGTCCGCGGTCTCGCCGCACGCCGCGGACCTCGTCTCCCTCGCCGCGCGCCAGGCCTTCGCCGGCACAGAGCTCACTGTCGGCGACTCAGGCACTTCCTATAATACGAGCGACGTGAAGATCTTCATGAAGGACCTCGGCGCATCACGGCGGGTCAATCCCGTGGAAGTCATGTACGCCGCGTTCTCTGCCTTCCTGAGCGTGAACGCGACCTGGGGTGGGTGGCTGCTGAGGCCGGTGCTGGACTTCGCGGCTTCTCCTATGTGGCGGCAGGCGTACGCTCCGAGGGATATTGGTGCGTTGCGTCGCTCGCGGGAAATACCTTGCGGACTGACGGTACGTGAAGGTGACAGTTACCCCAATGCCACGGGGAGCCCAGTGACGGCCCATGTACAAGGCGTCGAACGTCAGTCTGCATCCGCCTCGTATCACATGGTTTAATTGAGCCATGCTCAGAATCGGGCAATATGCTTATCATGACCATCGCACACGCGCGTGCAACGGGCGACGGCTCTCTGATCCGCGCATATGATGTGAGCTTTCACTGTCCTCATAATGCTCCGCTTTCTAATCGACACACAGTATACGCTCTTGAAACAATGGGCTGACTATCTCGTGAATAATACGTCCTCAATGCCTCCTAACCAGTATGTCGTTTCCGAGCTTCGACATAGCCCATGCTGACACGGGAACAGGATTACAGCAGACCTCGGCTCAAAAGAAAACTCGACGAACCTAGCCGTCAAGGGTATTATCGCCATCGCTGCGATGGCTCAGGCCTGCGCTGCAATGGACGAGCCAGCAGATGCGCAGCGCTACTTGGTGTGTGGCCCAGTCCTGCTTCCGCCTCCATGAAGCAGTCGTTGCTGACGAAACACAGAGCGTGGCACAGGCGTATGCGAGCACTTGGAAGTCACTCGCGCTCGCGTCGGACGGGCACATCCTCGCGAGCTATGACGACAGCACGAATCCGTCGTGGGCGCTCGAGTACAACTTGTATGCGGACAAGTTGCTCGGCACAAATATCTTGGACGCAGCAGTATGCGGTCTTTACTCGAAGCTAGCGAGGCGTAGCGCACTGACAGCAGTATCTGCAGGTGTACAGCTCGGAGACGTCGTTTGTGCAGAGCCTTCTGAGCGCCAATCCGGGTAAGTGCCATTTGGCAGGCGTGCAGCCGCTGCCGACGTACTAATCTTTACTTCTAGATGGTCTGCCTATCAGCAGCGATCAACTGGGCCCCAAGGCAAACGCTGATACAGGTGCGCCGATATGAAGCACCTCAGGCATTAATCCTGAATTCGGCGTACAGCTTGGACGCTGTTCACCGCCATGACCATGACTGACAGCGGCGTGAGGGATAATCTCATTGACTACGTTTGGAATATCGCGTCGAGGAACATGTCTGGGACAATCTTTTCGACGCTCGTCGCCCTCGATGGGAAGGGTGGGGCGGAAGGTAATTCGGCTGCAAGGTACGAAAGCGGCATCGAGTAGCTGATACTGCGTGCTGAAGCCTCTGACAAGCCCCGGAGTAGGCGCAATGTTTGCACCTATCGCACTTAAGTAGGAAATATCTGCAACTCTGTTCTTCCTTCGCTAACGACGCGTCGCAGCCTTCCCAACTCCAGAATCACTGTCCCACAGCTCTCAAACAGCACATCCACCAACCCTTCCAACCCCACCAGCCCAGGCAGCCCAGACAACTCTGCCAGCTCGTCACATTCCAACGTCAGGCCGATCGTCGGTGGCGTCGTGGGCGGGATCGGCCTTCTGGTGCTGCTCGGCGTGGGCTTCTTCCTGTGGCGCCGGCGCCGCGCAGCGGAGGACGAGAAGCTCGACGCGGCCGCCACGCAGCCGCGGCCGTACAACTACGCACGCGAGACCTCGCAGGCGTGGGGATCACCCGCGGCGCTGAACCTGCCGATCGATACGTCAGCTGAGCCTACTGAGCCCACGGCTGCGTATCCGCGCATGATGGCGAAGGCCGCAGAGCCCCGCCAGCCGCAGGCGCTGGCCACTACAGGCTCGGTACATATGAGCAACAGCGGGCCATCGAGCAACAGCGAGCCGCCGACACTCGCCCCGCGGGGAGACATCGCGAACCAGGTTTCGCCGCAGGAGGTGCAAAGCCTGCGACAGGAGGTGCAGAACCTGAGGCTGGTGATGCAGTCGCTCCGCGAGGGAGCGATGGAGCCACCGCCGACGTATCATGAGGAGGATCTTTGATAGCTTTCTTTGACCATTTGTCTTGTTCACTTCCATCCTCTTCGTATCATATCTTCGCTGGCCGGATAATTGTCACCTCGTTTGGGATTTTCTTCACATTGCATACTTGGACTTGAGATCTAGTTAGCATCGTGCCCGCATTTTTGCATATAGAAGTTGTCGATCCAGGGTGTATCATAGATATATGATCCCTCCCTTGACGAATGCCTGGCAGTCCTAACCGGTTCCAGGTGTTCAGCGTTCAGGATCTACGTCAGGAGATAGCAAGCTTGCGGATGATGATGCGGTCGATTTGTCGGGATAGCCTGCAACCTCTGCCTACGTATCAGTTAGAGGATGTCTGAAGGGAACCTTCCAGCTAGCCGTTGCGGTCAATATCGTTGCCATCGGGTGTTATATTGACTTGCTTGTCAGATTGCACGCTACGGACTTAGTCAACATGGTCATGACATAACAGCATCTAAATGGAGGGACAAGATGTTCACGGATCCGACGACAAGAGGCTATGGATAGCACGGACACGAAAACCTGAGGTCTACACTCCCCAATCCCAAGGACTACGTGCTGCGCCATGCGTGCGAGCGATCTCTTCATATTGCATGTCGCGAGTGTTGTTGGATATCAGACTATGACCTGTCCCGCCAATGGGTGCGCTGCACTCGGGACAGAACGCCTGTTGATTAGCTCCACCGCACTGATCAGAGTCTTAACGTCAGAACAGTAATCGCAAAGGTAGAAACGCCGCTCACGTCGCCTATGACAAAGGTATGTCCGCGCGGGCATTTGTAAAAATGTCCGGTATGAGCTGTGGACGTGGTCAAAATCTACTCGCAACAGGAATGATGGTAGATTTACTTACAGAAATTCAACCCCTGGACGATATCGTGCATCTCCTGCAACGACACTGGCTCGTAGAACGTTTGCATGCGCAAAGATCTCTCGAGCTTCTGCCATTCCTGGATGATGACGTTTGCAGGCTCGCTGAAAGTCGCGGTCAACCACTCGAGCTCTGGCTTCTGATCAACCCGCTGGATGCGCGAGTGAGCGAGCTTGACACCTTCGCTGGAACGCAGAGCTTCTTCATGCTTCTCTTTCGCGCGATCGGCCAACTGGTTGCGCTCGTCGCGAAGCTGCCCTCGAATACGGCTGCCCTCGACATTGAAGCGGAAGAACTCGAGGTCGATGCGCATGAGAAGCAATGATGTCTTGACGATCTGGCGATGACTTTCGGAATCCTGGGCGATCCCTAGCGCGATCCGACCATCTTGAAGACACGACCGGAAGGCGAAGGAAATGAACCGGTCCCAACGCTGCCTGTTGTCTGACGGATAGGAAGGACGCGAGGTGAGGGCAGTACACCAAGCCTGTGCGAGGTCGGCAATTGCGAGACGGATGTGAATAGATGTCCAGAACGCTTCAACCAAGAATCTACGATCTGCGCGGGGCTGAGGTTGGCCAACGCCGAGTCGGGCCATCCGCATCGCATGCTCATGAGGGTTCCTAGGGGCGCTCTCCGGGTGCTGCGCAGCGAGGTCCATCTCCCTCTGATATAGGTAGGAGAACGAGGCTTCCCAGGCATGAACGTGAGCTGAACGAATGCTCGCGACCGCAACCACGTCATGATAAGCGGTGAGGAGGGTTCGGACAGTCGCGCGCCAGGGAGCCACTTCTGGTACCGGGACGCCATGCAGTTCGCCATTGCTCGGGTCGAGAGCTTTGCTAGGGAGTGGGGTGCTACGAAGTTGCTGGAGAAGTGCTCGCTGGTTTGTCTGATGGGCAGCTTTGTTCTTGGAAATCTTGACGATCGACAGCTTGTCGTTCGCAGCTTCTGCCTTGAGCGCGACCTTCAATGTTGCCGATTGAACACCTTCTAGCCTTCTGCCTATTGCGGCGAGCGATCGTGACATGCGGAACGCCACGTTATTCTCCAAAATGTCGAGATCGGCCCTCTTGAAAACTCGGCCATATCGGTTTGACCTAATAGCGGTCCGGCACGTTGGGCAGGTGGGTGGCTTCCGGAAGTCGTTCGGCGGGGCTTCGAGACCTGTCCAGCGCCCTTCATCGTCTGCCTGGTAGTAGTCTCGCATCGAAGCATGCCCATCGAGGGTCTCCACTGTGAAGACGTGGCGGCAGTTTGGCAAAGTGATCAGAAGATCATCCAGGCCTTCCATATCCGGGTCGACGTCCGCTAGAGTTCTTGCGAGAATGAGGTCCACAACCGTGTCCTGTTGCTCGAGGCTGGCACAGAATGGGCAGACTTGAATGGTGCAATCCTCGCCGCATACTGAAGCAACTGGATCAGCTAGAGCCTAGGAGTCCCATGTGCGAAGAATAAACTGACCTGAGGGGCAGCGGTGCCCACATCTCAGAATCGACGTGCAACGCAGGTCGCAGGGAAGGCGAGCGCACACCTGTATGCACTCAATGAGAGGGCACTTCGACATAGGCACAAATTGAACTCACAGATCCGCATGGTGCAGGGCATTTTTGATGAGGGCATTGCCTAAGGAAATGACAGGTCAGCTCTCGCTAAGACAACTTGCTCTTCAGATGATTTGCTTCGCGTACCATAGACAGGGTTCTTGACAGGGAGCACATGGGGTGGAACACGGCTGTCGGCAATGGGCGTGTGCACAGGTTTGACGACAAGGAGCCTTGCACTCTGTAGTGCACTCGTGATCTTCCGAACACGCCCTGTCACACTCATGCTCGCAATATAGGCGACGCTGGCATGGGTGAGCCCGATGAAGCCGCCGTGCTACCGCTTCTCCCATGCCTTCGGTCGTGGCGTTCAGACCTTGGCATTGATGACAGTACGCCTTGCAGTTCCTACCGCAACACGCCAGAATTCCTGCACAGGGTGCGTTGCACTCGTGCTGAGACGCGTCGTCCGAGCAACCCATGTCCGCCTCGTGTTCGCAGCTCGGAAGCTTCTTCTTGACGCGAACATCGCATCGCACTTGGGACAGATCGTCGAGGGCAAAACTATCAAGCCAGAAGGTAAATATAATATCACACAGCAAGCCGAAAGATGCTGTAATTGCTCACCAAGACACTTGCGCTTTGAAATGGCCACAGGGAAGCTCGACATGAGGCACGATGGTCAAGCATTGCCCACATGGCTCTGCGCAAGGTCTAGAGCATGGATGTCCACGGGGACAGAGCCGAGTGCAGCGTTGCTCGCACCTGACGCTTCGGTGATTCGGGTCGTCGGAGTGACACTATAGTCGCGGTCAGCGACGACATTAGTTATAGAGTTTCTAAGTCTTTAGTACCTTGTAAGGACAAAGGTGTCCACAACCCAGCCTGGAATCGCACTGCCTGAGGCATCCACCTGGTAAATTGTTAGTCAAAGAAGATTTGACTGGTCGCTTGTAGCGTGGAGACATACCATCTGGAGCAATTCGGGGTAGCTGTCCAGGTTTCGAAATTCTCTCCAGCTGATCTTGGTGACGTTGGCAGGCGATGGGAAGGTGGTCGCCAACGCAGTCGCCTTCGTCTAGGATGGAGAGGATCGATCGCCACATGGGGCTGCGGAGCCTGAGGTCGCGCGCATTGCCCAGGATATATAGGCCTTCCCTAGCTCTCGATAGAGCGACTAGGATAGATATGAGTGCGAGGATTAAATCGAGAATATTTCAAACTCGCCGTTGGTACGATTCTCGGACTACCAAAGAAGAATGTCTCAGAAGCTGTACAGGTTGAGTAGACACCGGCTTACTTTGAGGAAGCCTACGTTCACTCGCCCTTTCGACGAGTGCCCGTAGACCGTCTCGTCATCCTCGGCTCCCCCAGAGTTGCGCACAAGAGACAAAATGACAATCTAAGCATGCTACTTATCAACCTGCGCCTGCCAATGCATCAAAGCCAACCCTACCTTGGCCTCTTCTCCTTGATAATTATCGATAGTTCGCAGGCGAACCTGTATAAGAAATATGAAGCTGCTGCAACATGCCATATTTCAACAGTACGCACTCGACGTGTCACTTTGACGTGCTCGACAGTGGTGATATCTGCTCCGACGTCCTCTTGATCAGCTTCGCGATCTGCTAGGTCCCGTTGGTCCCGCTCGTCGATGACAACGGCGACCTTTTGCGCCAGAGCGTCACGCATGCGAGCCAACTGCCCTAGGTAAGCGCAGAGAACAACGATATCGCCTTCGGCTGAGTAGGGGCCTTGTCTGGCATAGTTCAAATCAGCGTCACGAGCTATAGCATAGCTGATTGGATGGCATACCGAAGCAGGTACATGACAAGATCTACAGTCATATCGACCTAGAATAGAGCATGGTGAAGACGAAGTCCTGATGGTTGAAGTAAAACCTACCTCAAACTGGTTGTACTTCGAGATCGAATCATCTTCGCCCCCGTTCTCCTTGTGACGGTGGTCGAAGAAGAAGGCGTTCTTGTGCATACCACGTACCGCAGGGTATGTTGTCACGGATGCATGGTCTTCGAGCTTTGGATACAGCGTACGGCTACCAATGGAGATCAACATTCAGCTCGCTCTAGATGAGGCGATTTTGCCGTACCGTATAAGGTCCGATATTTGGGGACGCATACGTCGCTGTACGTTGATCTGGGACATGGGGAATCCCGAGGATGATAGACGCTCCATGAGGGACATGTCAAACTTGTGCAGCTTTCCACCGCTCTTGTGCTCGGTGGAAAGCGCTGCGCAATGGATGAGCACCTATATACCACCACGAAATAGAACGACATTTACCGAAGTTGTTGATGGTTGGACGCAGTTGCTGTGGGTCTCCGATGAGGATGACATGCTGGATAGACGGTACGAGAGCACCCAGGATGTGGGCTTCGAGGACTTGGCCCGCTTCTTCGACAAGCATAATTCGGGGCCCAATAGTCTTTCTCGCGAGTCAGATTCTGGACCGAAGTACACAAAGTTCTGACTCATACCTCAAGCATTGCAGTGAGATTTGCCGCGCCTAGAAGGATGAGCCGGACAAACATGAGCGTTCTGGTACCGATAAAGCGAGCACTTCTCACCCGTAGTTGTGCAACCAATGATGTCCACGTTCCGAAGCAGCTCACACCGTGCCTGCGATCCACTCTCAGTATTGTCTCGCAGGTACAGGAGGAAACGAACGACGTACGGCAGCCCTGCCTTCGTTGTATTGCTGAATAGCGTCGGCATGTTTGCGCCGTAGACGTTCGAATTCTTCCGTCCGAGTAATTTGCGAGAGAGCAGAGACTGTTGCGACCCAGTGCTCGTGGAGCCTGCCGCGTTCCACACGAGAGAGCGACCAGACTCCGTCGTGCTCGAGGAGTACGTTCAGTTCGCGATCAGAAGAGGGGACAGGAGGGAGGTTGGCGTAACCACAGAAGGCAAAGAACTGGCTCAGGTCGCGGAAGTCGGAGGGCTGAATGCCTTCAGGAAGAGAGGAGGTGTCTGTGACCGTTCGCTCTTGAGGCCGCGCAGGAGTTGGGTTGGCCGCTTGTGGCTGACTCGACGCGACAGGCGCATCAGCATACACTTCATTGTCCGCGATACCTACGTCCTCGGCCTCCACGGTCATATACATCCATGCTTCTTCCGGCGGTACCTGCTCGGCATCGTCGAAATCGAGTTCGCTCTCAGCGACGTCGGAAGTATCGATCGCGGACGCGGTCTCGGACGACACCTCTGAACCATCACTCTCGGAGCGCAGGACATCGTAGGGGTTCGTATCTGGGGACGGATCTGCACTCGGATCAGCTGCAGGCGCAGAGTTCGCTGCACGTGGATTGCGCTCCTGCAAATGCGCGGCCTCCAGGAAGTCCAAGTCGTCCGAGCGCAGCCAATATCCGTAAAGTGTCGCGTCCGAGAGAAGCGGATCGGTCCCTGCCCTGGACACCCGCGTCCATGCAGCTTCGCCCTGGTTGGCAGTGAACAGAAGGTGGACCCAAGGCGGTGGCTGTGCGAAATCTTCGAAGAAGACGGGCGTGGCATACTTGAGGTGGTCCATGATGTCTTCGCTGCCGATACTCGTCTTGAGACATTCCTTCATCAATTCGCGAATCTCCTGTTCAACCGTTTTGACGTCTCTATAGTTCTCCGAAAACGCGCGATCAAGCCGAGATCGGCCAGCGACAGCCTCCATAGCTTCGATGGAGAACTGCGAGATACGCTCGTCAGACGAACGCGACCCGAGGCGTACGACCTTCTTTGTGATGCCGGCGTCGAGGACGGAGCAGAGCATGTGATCGAGGGCATGGTTCGTGAACGCAATCATGAGGATAGGCCCGACCTTGTTTGAGAGCAAGACGTCGATTGCCTTGACGCCTGTGTAACTCTGCATAGATGAATGAATAAATTGTGATAGAAATTGGAGAGTCAGGCTTACCTTGCCGGTGCCAGGAGGTCTGGGTAGACGCAGGTAACACTTGTCAGAATCGCCAAAATCACGCATGAAGAGGGAACTGACCCTTGTATCAGAGAAACCTCTCGAGTCAGAGCATCAATGATAGCGTCTGCTTGGCTAGGATCCAGAGAGCTTCTCGATCGAAGCTCGGTCCTCGCAAGCTCCACAGAGTCAGAGTCTGTCGCCGTCAGCCGCAGGGTCTCAACACCAGATTCAGATGGAAAGAGCGACGCGAGCTCGAACGAGAAGCCTTCGTTCCGGGCATACACAGGTGGGTCAATCTTGATCTTGGCGAGCTCGCCTGGAGGATGGAGCACGAGGTACTTGCTGAACGGTAGCCTGGTCGGCTCGACGCAGAGCGCTTCGAGGAAGGGTCGGACGGACGCGAACATGACAGTCGCCTCGATGAGTAGCTTGAGGTCGTCGCCGCGGTCCTCAGGGGTGCGCCGGAGCTCCTGCAGGATGCGCAGTTGGATATCGGCATCAAAGAGCGAGACGCGGACCGCGAGGCGCGAGGCGCTCTGCTTGGCAGACGTGACGTGGTCGTGCACAGAGCTAGAAATGGTGCCGAGGTGCACGTCGAGGCCAGTAGGCCGCTGCCAGACGAGCGCGACGAGCCCGCCGGAGATGAGCCGCTTGCCGCTCATGCCTTCCCAAAAGGATGCTCTGCGATTGGCGTCGGGGGCTCGCGCCCGGCCGGGTGGGGTGTCGACGACGAGGCCAACGGAGAGACCTCGTCTGTCGGGCGTAATTTCCGTGAACTCGGCATTCGTGTAGACATTGAACATGACGGTATCCTCATTGTCGGTGTGACCATGGTACTTCCCGCCGCCTCGCTGAAGGACAGTATCGAGCTGCGTGTTCCTGTCAGACGAGTTAAGATCGCTCATGACGAGCTGCACTGATGTGCGAAGTGAAGCACTGGACAAAGCATTGAGTATATGCGCCATCGAGAGTGAGCTAAGAGGGCGCACGTGAGTTCCTCCCTGAGGAGGCGAAACTGGATATCAAGAAGTCTCTCTGGACTGTCAAGGGCCGCGGGATGGGGGGCATCGTACAGCGTCGAAGGCAAGAATGCAGGAATACGACAAACAAGTTCTTCATGGGTAGGGGCGATGCGGATGTCCTCGATGTCGACATGGTCATTGTCGTGCCGAGGGCCTTCTGGTCGTAATTCGCCTGGGCCGACGTAGCTGTTGTGCAGAGCAGCGATGACTCCTTCGTCGGAGTCGACGCTCGCCAAGGGAGAATGCAGTGCCTGCTTGGAGCGCTCGGTCTTCGCGTGCTCGCGATTCACAATGGATACTAGCTGCTCTACCTTTACCTTCAGATGTTGAACGATTTGCTCTCGCGTCTGTAGAGGAGCGGAAGTGAGAGGGTCGTTGAAGGAAGGTTGAGCTGCGGTGATCTCTATCGCCCAAAGCTCGATCCAGCTGTTGAGACTGAGGACCAGCGGTCGAAGTTTGGGGTGTTTTGCTGTAGCGTTCTTGATCCTCGTAAGGCACCTGGACGTCTGAATGAGTAAAGGCTAGTAGTTTGGGGAAGAGAGCGTACTGAAGCAGGACGACAGCGAGCGCACCGAAGACTTGTGCCCCTCCGACGTTCTTCGAGACCTTGGAGAATGTCATGCTCGGCTCCTTGAATGACTTGGTGCCGGTCATGATAGTCTCCATACAGGTCTGAAGACGCTCCGAGAAGGCATCGAAGTGCTCCATGAAAACCATATACAGAGCGCTGCAGGGGATTAGATGGTGAGGAAGGTTGATATGTACTACACATACTTGATCAGGTGAGATAAGACGCTCTTCACAACGAAATCAGACGAAAGATACTGCAACATGGCATTCAGACGGGTGTCAAGCCTCGAGAAGATTATCACACACCTGAAGAAGGACGATGTAGCCGCGATGGAAAGACAAGATATTTCTGTTGTTATTGACGTTGACCGCGACGGATTCACAGCTTAAGATATCATTGAAGCGCTGCAAGCCGTTACCCTGAATGTACAAAGTGAAAGGTTAGAGCATCGCTTATGACAGTGTCCAGGAGAAATACCTTTGCAACGGCTGAGAGTAGAAGCTTGATGATTGAAACACGAGATTAGACATGGCCGAAAGCACGAACATGCAAAGCTTACCTGACCGTCCTCGGTGGTCTGGCATGGCTCGCAGTCAGGAGTGTAGAAGCAATCAAGGGTATGTTCACTTACCCACGAAACGTTGTTGGATGTAGCATCGGACAGGAGGGCAAGGAAACTATGCATATCAAGCGCACCGCGGAAGTGATAGTCGTCCCGCAGGTACATCTTCAAGTAGTTGTGAACCTCCGATGGCGTTTTAGGCTTGGAGCTTCCAGCAAAAAGCGAGTCGCTCCCCGTCTCGAGTAACCTGGAGATACCTGCGGGTGTCAAGAAAGGCAGCAGGGCATCTGCGTTGTTCGAGGCCGCTGCTACTCCAGGGGGAGACAAGCTGGATTCTACAGGCTGCTCGTGCTTGTAACGGCACTGGAAACCGCGTTTGCAGTCGCCCGTTCGCCAGTAGAAGATGCATTTTCCCGGAGGCACCGGTGGGGCGGTAGTTGTCGAGGAGCCCTCGGAAGTGGCAACATTGGGTGGTCGGTCGATGTGAGAGAATTTACAGTTGGCTCCATTGCGGCAGCCACCAGGTTTGAGGTGAAAGTGACAAGGTACCTTGGACATCGTGGTTGTCAAGGAAGTGGGGGCGACCGAGTAAGGAGGCCTCTGAGCCCTTATAACTGCACGAAGGAAAGAACTCTAATATCCTGATACAGCGCGGCTTCTGAGTCACGCGCGGCGGCCTCGAGGCAGCAAATAAGCAGCCTGAGAGTCCCTAGAAGATTCGAGGAGCAATGCAGAGGGCTACAGCACTTCAAAAACGCGTTGCATGGCAAGCAGACAGAGCGTAGTTGAGGGACCGAGCGGGTATTAGGTCATATTTATCGTGTTGTCACTACAGGATGCAGATTTGCTAGGATGCCCAGTACCAAATCTGCAGCCTGAAGAAAATAAAGAAAGGAACAGTCGAACCTTCCTCTATGTCGTCGTGCACACAGGTTGTGGAACGGGCTGAAGTTGTGGGGAAAGCGCGAAGGCCGAAATGCGGGCGGCTAACCCTAACCCCATCCGGTTTACCGGGGAGCGGGGAAATCCCGAGCCGTATGCGGATGCGGGGAAGGGTGCTTACAGCCTACGTCTTGCATCCACCATGCTCCGTGCTCGCTCTCTCGCATCGTTCAGACCTCTAGTCCTCAGGACATATGCCACGGCTGCAGGCCCCCATGCTCTCGTCTTTCTCGAGCATCGCGGCGGTGTCATCGACTCAGGCTCACTTTCCGCCCTCACCGCGGCGGAGAAGCTGGGAGGCCAGGTCACTGGCCTTATCGTAGGATCCCAGGAGGAGGTACAACAAGTGCTGCCCAAAGCTCAGAAGTGCGTACCGATGCTGCTGTCTAGCTCCAGTGCGTCTGACCATCGTCGTGCCAGGCTGAAGGGCCTAACAAGCGTGCTCCATGCATCTGCGCCCCAGTACGCGCCACCACTGCCGGAGGCCGTCACTCCTCTCCTCGAGAAGCTTTTGAAGGACTCGCCATTCACACACGTCGTCTCAGCACACTCTGCGTCTGCAAAGTCCTTGCTTCCTCGCGTTGCTGCGAGGCTTGACGTCCCGGCCGTCTCTGACATCACCTCGGTCGAGCACGACAGCTCATCAAACAGCACGACGTTCACCCGCCCCATATACGCAGGCAACGCCATCGCTACGGTGCGCGCGCCATCCGAGATCCCACTGAAGTTCTTCACGGTGCGCTCGACCGCGTTCGGCGCCGCGTCGGCGGACGGGTCCGAAGTTGAGGCTAAGTCGGTCGACGCCGTGGAAGTCGCGAAGCCCGGCTCGGAGCACGTGAAGACGGAGCTCACAAAGTCAGACCGCCCCGAACTGGGTGCTGCGAGCCGTGTTGTGTCGGGTGGACGCGCGCTGAAGGACGCGAAGACGTTCAATGAGACCCTCGAGCCGCTCGCGGACCTCCTCGGCGCTGCCATCGGAGCCTCCCGCGCGGCCGTCGATGCGGGCTATGCCGACAACTCGCTGCAAGTTGGCCAGACTGGCAAGGTCGTCGCCCCTGAGCTGTACATTGCCATCGGCATTTCCGGCGCGATTCAGCACTTGGCTGGTATGAAGGACTCGAAGCTCATCGTTGCCATCAACAAGGTAAGCTAGCTTTTGCGTTCTAGGACCTCTTGTTCAACGCTTTGCACGATCTCCAGGACCCGGACGCTCCCATCTTCCAGGTCGCGGACGCCGGCCTCGTCGCCGATCTCTTCGAGGCAGTTCCGGAGCTGGTCAAGAAGCTTAAGGAGCAGCAGTAATATGAATGTTTGTATGCCATAACGACTAGAACACATAAATCATACTTCGCTACACTATCTCGCCCATTCGGAGTTTCCCAACGCTTCTACCTGTGTACGAGCATAATCGGCCGTCACAGTCGCGCGACTACGTCTTGCTACTGACTTCCGACCTCACCCGTCTGCGCATTCATCCAATCCAAAGCCCTCTCGAGCTGGGCTGCGGGGTCCTCGCTGTCAACCCAGCCCCACTGGCCCTGGATTGCAGGCGCCAGCGTCGCTTCGTTATCCCCATGCGCACTCCGGAGCTGACAAAGCTTCCCGGCGTTGCTCGACGCGCTCAGGACGTGGTTCGCGAACGGCAAGCGGACGTGCTCGTACGCGCGCAGGGCCTGCGCCAGGTTCGCACGCGTCACCGACGCGTGCCCGAGGATGCTCGCGAGCATGTACGCGTCCTGCGCGGCGCGTCAGCGATGACGAACACGCGGGGTCATCAGACACACCTCGATGCCTTGTCCTGCACCGGAGCCTTGGTGTGGTGGCATCGCGTGGGCCTTCGCAGCAAATCAGCACCTTCCAGGAAGTCTGCTGCGGACTTGGACCCACCGCGTCGCCCACAAGAGCCACCGTGCCGCGCACATATGCCGGAAGAGGCTTCAACATATTCAGAGCCCACTTCGACGTACTGTCTACACACTGCCACCATGGTTTAGGAGGATTCGAGGGCAGGTGCGCGCGAGTAGTACGTACCTTGATGATGTCCTGCACTTCGTCTTCCCAGCCTTCAAAGTCGCTCGCAAGGTCCTCCGGCGTCGCGTCTTCTACCCATGGTCTCGCGTAGGGCACACCCTCAAGCTCAGGCTTCGTGATGACTGCTCCGACGTTCAGCGTCCGGCCGCCCGATATCGGATAACCGATGAAATGCTACGACGACGCGTCAGGAACTGCAGTGCAATTCGTGGCTAGCACACTACCTTGTTCTTGCCACAATACTGAGATAGAAAGATGTAAGCGTGTGGTCGCATGTATAGAGCGAGACTGCTCGTAGACGTACGATCACCGTTTTTGACAACGCCGGGTGCTTCTCTCCGTTCCTCAGCGGAATGCGCTCCGCAGGGATCATCATCCTGTAGGTAATCTCGCCAGTGAATACGGGATCGATGTAGTCGCGCATCTCAGGGCGTCCTTCAGCAGCCATAGCCTCATATATGTGGCGGCGCACAACGGACTTGATCCCATCGCAACCTACGAGAACGTCACAGTCTGCAGTGGTACCATCCACGAAGCTGAGGTGGATGGGACCGTTCTCGGCATCCTGCGTGTAAGACTGGAGACGCTTGCCGAGATGCGCCATATGTTTGGGCAACCGCTCGACCAGGATGTCCAGGAAATGCGCTCGATGATAGAGGTACAAATCGTCTAGCCCAGAGATGTTAGTCACGATGCGTTGAACGGAGGACCCGGACGTACATGGCAGTTCCAAGCGGAGTATGAGATGGCCGTCTGGCCCTATGTCGGCACGGCGATAGTCATAGGAAAACGGACGCTCTGTCGAATGTGAGATTTATACGCTGCAGCTGGCCCGCGAGAGTGATGTAAAGGCATACTCGTGTCGCCGTCCTTGGTATCGCCAGCAAGCTCCCGGAAGGCGTCGGCCAAGCCAAGAAGAGATAGCACTCGCCAGACGCGTCCCCACATCATGACACCAGCACCAACCTCCTTGAAGGTCGCTGCGGCTTCATAAACATTCAGCTCGATGTCAGGGTATTTGGCCAAGGCGACGCCGAGACAAAGCCCGGCTATGCCTCCGCCGCTATAGAGTGTCAGCAATCCCATGCGTAGATTATGGCAGAAGTAAGCTAACTGACCATACGGCTACCCGGAATTTAGGACTAGCCTGTGATGCAGAAGTAGAGGACATCTCGGAATCGACGGTCAGCGCGAAGATTGCATAGAGGCGTCCTCTTTTATAGGACTCCGCCCTTCGGATCGCCTGCATACAATGCAATCTGCAGAAGTTGATCCATTTCCATGCTTGGTTTGCTACTGGCGGTAAGATGAAAGCATGGGTGGGAGTATGTTGCGGCAGTCATGAGGCCTGAGGACGCGTTCAGCCGATGGACCAGCTGAATTAGCTGGATCTGATGAGAGATAAGATAAGATAGCTGCCGGCTCAGCCACCCTTCAGTGACGTCCTCCTGGCGCACGACGAGCCCGTAGCGCAAACGAACGCAGGCTGCGATATTGTGCTGTGAAAAGGTCAAAGGATCTCTCATTTAGCAGTGTAGCAACATCGAGATAGGACCAAATGCGCGATTTCGCGCGTCCTCGCTACTACTGCAGCACGGGTCGACAAATCATAGCGCCCCCAACCTTTGAGCACATAAAAATCGGGAAGAAGGCTGGAGGTAGAGCTGCCGTACGTTCAGAGTCAACCATAAACAGGTACTAACGCTGTCGCACAAGAAGGCGGCGGGGCAGGCCTGGCAGTCGGGGCGCCATATGGGCCATGGGAAGCGTCAGGAGAATGTTCGGTCTATAGTCTGTGCTCTACGACAGAGGTCGCCTCTTCTCTCCTCATCCACCGGAGGGCAGCTTCCAGCTGCTCGGAAGGATCGTTGCTTTCTACCCAATCAAATTGTCGATGAAGAGCTGAAACCCAGGAAGGGTAGTCATCGCCAGAGTCGGGGCTTCTAAACTCGAACATCGGGCCAGTCTTGCCTGATTTTGACATCACCTCAGCAGCGAGTGGAAGACGAATGTGTTCGTAAGCCTTGAGTGCAAGCGAGATATTTCTTCTAGCAACGGATGGGTGTCCGAGTATTCCAGCGAGAACATAGGCATCCTGCCAGATCAATAAGAGATCGTGCACGGTCGAATACGCATGGCAAACGAAGGGCTTACTTCGAAAGCCTGCCCCGCTCCGGCGGCATGATGCGTGGACATAGCATGAGCCTAGGCGTCGAGTGAGAATTGAAAAGCGGGATGTCCTCGACATGGAACTGACCGCGTCACCGAGTAGTACGACCGGCCCCAACGTGTAGGTCGGGAGTGGCAGCAGCTGATGTATAGCCCACTTCAATGGCTTGTCGATAACCTGTGGTGATTTCAGCTGCTAAAAGTGGCACAAGGCATAGACGAATGAGAAGCTTACCTTGAGTACATCTTGAAGTTCTAATTCCCAGCCGGAGAAAATGCTGAGCAGTTCCGCCGACGTACTTTCTTGCACCCACGGTTCACGGTAATGCGTGCCTACGGCGTTCGGGGTTGTGAAGAATGCTCCTACATTTGCCCATTTACCCCTGGCGATGGGGTACCCCATGAAATGCTAGCTTGCCTATGAGCCGATGGCTCGACAACTTACCAACCTAGTGCTGCGACTCACTTTATATCTTCCACAGTACTGCGCCTCCAAGTCAGCAGCGATAAAGCATCTAAGAAGTTTGACATACCATGACAGGGCTTCCAAGAACAGGGTGCATCATCCCGTTCCTCAGCCTCGGTACTCGCTCAGCGGGAATAAGGGCTCGATACACTGTCTCGCCCGTCCAGACCGGGTCGATATACTTTCGCATCTCCGGCCTTCCGGCCTTCGCCAAGTCCTCATACATAGTCTTTCTCACCGCAGATTTGATGCCGTCGCACCCAACGAGGATATCACAGGTGGCCGTTGACCCATCCGCGAACGCGATCGTAACCGGGCTTGAGTCGATGTCTATCTGGTAAGACACGACGCGCTTGCTCAGATGAACGATGTGCTGGGGGAGCATGCTGGCTAGAAGCTCAAGGACGTGCGCCCGATGGTATTCGTGCATTGGACCTGCCGTAAGCAGTCAGTTTCGGTTGCCCGAATGGCGTACTGTGACTTACATGATGGCAGGGACAGGGTGTGAACGTGATGACCCTCGTCTCCCCCATCGGACCTTCGGTACGTCCAGCTAAACTTAGGGTCTAGCGTGAACAGAGATGGTCAGCCCTGAAGCCCCCGAGGCAACAACATGTACCTTGCGACCCATCCGCTGGCACACCCGCGAGGTTGCGGAAAGCTTTGTCCAAACCGAGCAGCGTGATGACCCTCCATGTCCTGCCCCACAGCATCACTCCCGCACCGACCTCTCTCAGGCTGCTCGCCGCTTCATAAACCATTATGTCGATGTCCGGATATTTCGAAAGCGCGACGGCTAGGCACATGCCTCCTATGCCTCCGCCGCTTGCATCGGAGAATTATCAGGTCGCGAGCTGCAATTGTGGTCACACTGATCAAGCTCACCAGATTGCTATTTTGAACTTCGCTGTCATGGTACGGCAGGGTCGTTTCGAAGACGTTCACTCGTCGATACTTGCACTTTTATAGGCTCCCCTCCTGGGCGAGCGCGTGAAAGGATCCTCCGGGGATCAATACGTGGAGAGAGACAGCTGGAACAACCGTCTGTAACGGGAAATTCTGTTCGGCAGACCCAGGGAACTGCGTACCTTAGGCAGACTGCGTGGGACTGTAACTTGCAGCTTCTCGGGCCGACGGTAAGGGCGAGTCTGTAAAACGGTATGTGTAGCGTTGCTTCTCGTGTTAAGACCTTCCGCTAGCACAGCTCAAACGGTAATTGTCGCCAAGATAACGAGACTGACCATTACTACTAGTAAGCTGTCAGTACACAATCGATTCGCAGGCTGTGATCAGAGAGAAGCCTTCACGGCCGCCACGCCTCGTTCCTTCATCCACTTCAAAGCCCTCTCGAGTTGAGCAAGGACGTCTTCGCCATCGACCCAGTCCCACTGGTTCTGGATAGCTGGTGCCAAAGTCGAGTAGTCGTCCCCGTGTGCACTCCGCAGCTCGTACATCGCGCCCGCGTGTCTGGACGTCCCGATGATCTTGTTTGCGAACGGCACGCGAACGTGGTTGTAAGCTTCCAACGCGTCTGTGAGGTTGTTCTTAGTGACCGACGGGTCGCCGAGTAGGCCGGCGAGGATGAAAGCGTCCTGATGAAGTATGTCAATGCCCGGATTGACAAGCGGGCTCTCGAACCCAGCCTACCTCGATAGCCTGGCCGGCTCCCGCGCCTTGATGCGGAGTCATGGCATGAGCCTATGCGTCACTCTTTCAGCTACGACAGCAGTACTTGCTGTCTTTGAATTACGCACTGCATCTCCGAGCAGTGCAACTCGTCTATCAATGTACGTTGGTAACGGGTGTAGCTGATGAACAGCCCACTTCAGCGGCTTCTGTACCAGCTGAGTAGATCATGAGCCATGATGTCGCTGATGATAAGACGATATTATCTCACTTTAACCAACTCTTCAGCTTCAGGCTCCCAATTTTGGAAGCAGGCGAGGACTTCCTCGCGAGAGCTCTCGGATACCCACGGCTTGGTGTACGGGCTCCCTTCTGCCTCGGGGATAGTTGCCATCCCTACGAAGTTCACGAGCGTACCGCGAGCTACAGGATAACATACGATGTGCTAACTTGGAGTCAGATAGGGGCACAAAAATCGGCATCGGGGTTGACGTACCTTGTTGAGGCCACAGTACTATGCCATGAAGATGTGTGTAAGCTTCTACGTCTGGCCGCACGACTTGAAGCGTCTTACCATTGTCGCTTCCCTGCGAGCTCGGTGCATCTGTCCATCCCGGTCACGTAGTGATTCTGCAGGCACAAGGCTTCTATAGATGACCGTGCCGCTGAAGAAGGGTTGTATAAAATTCAGCATGTCTCGACCGTGTGTCTTCGCGAGGTCGTTGAACATCCAGCGCCGAACGACTGATCTGATCCCGTCAGCACCGACGAGGACATCACAGGCGGCACTGGAACCGTCGGTAAAGTTTAGTTCAATGGGGCTGAGGAAGTTTGCCTGGTGGTAAGACTCGAGTCGTTTGCCGAGATGAGCCGACCCTTCGGGCAGAACATCGACGAATGCCTGAAGGAAGTGTGCACGGTGGAACAGATGCCCAGGGCCTGCGAACAAATATTATGAGAGTCCAACGAGGCGTAAATCGCGACTTACAAGGTAGTCTCAATAGATGAATTCTGTGGCCTTCCTCGCCTCCCGTATCAGACCTGCGAAAATCGAACCCAAAATCAGGGTCTGCGTAGCCAAGCATGAGATAGAGTACCAGGAAACGGACACAGAACGTACCTTCTGAGCTGCCCGACTCCAGCCCTGCGATATCTCGCAACGCGCGCTCCAGACCAAGAAGAGTCAAGACCTGCCAAGTCCGTCCCCATACCATGATACCGGCCCCGACTTCCTTGAAGCTCTGAGCGGCTTCATATACGTCGATCTTGATTTCCGGGTATCTCGACAGGGCAGCTGCAAAGCATAGTCCCCCTATTCCCCCACCACTAACGGGGAGTCAGTCTTATGAACAAATATTATAACAAAGCTAAGCATTGACGTGCCAGATAGCTACTCGAAACTTGGAGCCTGAGGCTTGCATTGCGTATGGACGCGACAAGTTGTTGTCGCTGGAGCTCGTAGTTAATGACAAGAGGGCATATATGTAGCTGTATTTTAGTTCGTGAGACAGCACACTTCGCTGAATACCGGGATAGCGTGGGTGAGACTATGACATCGTGTATGAAAGAACCCACTCACCGCTGGTCTAGATCTGCTGGGCTGTCAACGAAGTCGGTACCGTTCCCATGCTTGTGGTGGTACGTTTCCGGCGTATACCCGACACAGGCTGGGTGCACCACAGCACAAACGTGGAGGAGCAGGGAATCATTGAATGGAAGCAATGTCACAGAACGAATATATCATAGCGATGGAGCAAATTATACGAGAGTGTAGGGCGAACCAGAACGTAGATACCTCATCTCTTTCCCGCGATACCCAGTCGCTCTCGCCTGCCCTTTTTCTTGGCCGCTTGCCCAAGAGACATATAAGCGTATGGATCGACACCGCCTTTCTTGACGTCACCCCCCGCTTTCTGTTGATGAATATGTACTCAGTGACTGACAAAAATCGAAAAGAAAACGTGTTACGAACCTTTGCCTTGAACTCCTGGCCAATCCTAGCATCGTGCTTCTTCTTCTCCTTCTTGTTCGACGCGGGCTGCGCGTCCGCCATCTCAACGTCTTCCATCTCGGTCTCCTCGCGCCGCCGCTTCTTGGTGTCCTTGTTGAACTTGACACGCCCATTCGGACCGCGTGTGAAGCCGTCAGCAGACGTGAGAGCCTCGCGGTATGCTACGCCGGCGACATCTTCCTCCATCTCCGCATCCTGTTCCGCACCGGTGCCGTCCTCATCATCGATGACCATCTTGCCAGTGTCCTCGTCGGTCTTGAAGCGCGCAGCATCCTGGCCGGGCCTACGGCGCTTCTTGCCTGCCGCATCTGGTGGTGCGTCAGTCCTATGCACTAGTATAGGTGTAGAAAAAGACACGTACTGGTGATACCAGAGGCAGCACCGGACAGCAAGTCCATGGGCAGGTCGTCGTCCGCACGAATGCGAGCACCACCTGCCTGGTTCTTGCGGCCCTTGGCGGGTTGCGCTGGGGCATCCTCGTCATCGCTGTCGTCGAGCTCTGACTCGCTGCCGTAGAGCACGTCCTCGAACGCGTCTCCGGCTGCAGGCTTGGCCGACGGCTCCTCCTCGTCCTCCTCGTTCTCGTTCTCAGCATTCTGCGCCTTCTTCCTCTTCGCACGGTCCTTGCGCTTCTTGATGTTGACGAGCACCTTCCGCGCATCATCCTCCTCGCCGGCGCACGAGTAGACGTCTTCCCAGCCGAATCGGCGGAGCATGCGCTCGAAGATGTGGCGGACCTTCGCCTTGAAGTGGTTTTTGTGATCGTGCGACCAGTGGAGCAGCGCAGGCACGAGCTGCTTGAGATGTGGCTGAAGCAGGTCGACGGGCATGGTGTGGATCGCGAGCTTGATATAGCCGAGGGCAGACTTCACGATCTCCCTGTTGTTCGAGGTGACAAAGACAAGGAGCGTGGTGAGGATCTCAGAGTGCATCTGAGGTGAAATCGCGTCTGATAGACTCGTCAGCAGAGCGCAAGAGAAAGTATAAGGAGATGCCAACTCACCCTTAAACTCGAAGACTAGCCTCGAGATGGCAGTCACAGTCGCGCTGATCATGTGCGGGCTTGCACCAGCGAGACCACCAGCAATCATGGTCATGTACTCCTCGATGCTTGCAGTAGCCTCCTGCGCGACGCCCTCGTCCATCTCGCCGACCTGGTCTCGCCGGACCACACCACCCTCGGACATTTTGCGGCCCATGGCGACGACAAGATCGAATGCAGCGAGACGCGCCTTTTCCGACGGCTCCTTTGTGCCAAGAACGGCCTCAGGAATGATCGATGGAATGAGATGTAGGTTGTTCGGCGGGATCTTCGCGACGAGCTGGCTGAGAAGCGTGAACCGGTCCTTCTTGGCCGCCGACGAGAGACCATCGAGGAAGGTGTCCAGTTTTTCGAGCGTGGCCTGCGCATCGACGGTGACCTTGCCGCTCTCCACGAGCTTGGTGAGAATCTTGTAGCCGCGCTTCTGTGCCGCGTTGTCGCTGCTCTCAAGGATCGCCTGCGACAGGCAGTTGTCGAACAGAGCCTGGGCTTCGTTGGCGGGCAAATAGGGAAGCATGAGTACGAGCAGGTCCAGGGTCATTGCCACGACATTGTCCGGGTCCTTTGAACCGCTGGCAGCCTGTGGCGCGGCAGACTTGGTGCTGAGGTTCTGCTTAAGCAGCGCGACGAGCTTGTAGTAAGCTTTCGCGATATCCTGGTAGAATAAAGTCAGCAGTTTGTCGAGACTCGGAAGCTGCGACATACCTTGCCCTCAGCGATGGCCAGCCAGGTGCTGATCACGTCGCCAACGGGGCCCTGGCTGTCGCGTCCGACGCTGCTGAAGACGTTGAATAGCACAGCAAGCCAGCTCTCGACTTGTGTACGCAAGAACGCAAGGTTCTCCTGAGCTGCGCTCTGGCTGATGGGCGCGGCACGCGCTGCCTCGGGAAGCTTGATAAGCAAGACTTCGTCACCACTGGCGAGAGCGACGTTGGAGTCAACCATGGCCTTCAGCGCTTTCAGGACAGCTGGCCTCAGTTCCGGCTGGGTGTACAGCAGCTGAGAGAGCAATTGCGAGAACTGCGCTGTCAATGCCTAATGTATTCGTCAGCACATGGACAAGATAGTCAGTAAGACAGACTTGCCGTCTTCAAGTCGGAGGTGCCATAGCAGTATCCATGAAGACCAGACCAGATCTGATCGACCAAGACACTCCAGACCTTGGCCTCGGACTGCCGTCCCTCGCTCTCCGCCGTCGACTGGAGGTCGAACATCCGCTCCGTGAGAGGGACGAAGTATGCCGCGAAATGTGACAGTGGCGAGGGGTGAGGCTGGGACAGCATCGGCAGCAGGAACGCGCGAGGTTCCTTGCCAGCCTTCCTATCCTCGGGCTCCAGATTAAGCGGAAGCTCGCGGAGCATGACCTCGGGGCCTAGAACTTGCATGGCGGTCCTCAGAGTGTTGTCCGCGGCCTCTTTGAATTCGAAGCTCTTCTGGACCCGGAGCTCGGCAATCTTGACCACAATGGGCATCAGGAGGATCTCGGCCGCGGTAGGACCATTGCTTTTGGGGCGGAAGCGCAGGCCAGACAGCAGAGACGCGATGACGGCCATCACCTCAGGCAACGCACGAGCGTAGGTCAGCGCGCCAAGCGCTTTGCCCGTCTGCGAGATGATCCTGCTCAGCGGCGACTTCGCATCGTCAGCGTTTCGCTCCTTGACGGCAGCTTGTATGAACGCTGGGGTGAAGCATTTGACAAGCAGGTCGAGAGCTTGCGCGGCGGACTTGCGAACGTTAGAGTCCGAAGCATCCATGAAGGACCAGAGTGCCTTCCACGCCTCCCAGATTTTCGAGGCACATGCATCAGGATCGGCATCGTGATATGCGTGCATTGCTGTGCCGAGGAGATTGGTCCACGACGGGATAAGAGTAGCGTCGGTCTTGGATGGAGAGGAAGAGAGCACGACCTGAAGGATGTCTTGCACTTGCGAATGTACGTTGTTCGTGGGGTCATCGACCGGGATAGAGAGAAGGTCCGCCAGGATGGAATACGCAGCTTGCGAAAGGTATGGGTTCCCGAGCCGGGGCAAGGTGAGCAGGGCGGAAGATATAGCAGGCAGAGTCTGCTAAAGATCAGCGTGCTGCGACATATCTCGTAGCGTGCATGATACTCACTGAGGAAGGAAGATGGGCCAGGACTGGGCGTAAGAATGCCAGCAGGTGGATAGCGGTGTCCGTGCCATCTGAGTCCGTCTTTTTGCCTTTGAACTTCGGCAGACCGCCGGTCAGATCGCCAAGCGAAGCGTTCACCCATTCCGCCGTCCTTTCAGCATACGGATGGCGAAGCATAGGTGGCGGAGGGTTCGCGAGGACGTCCTTCACAATCTCTGCTGCTTTCTTGCGCACCTTGGGCCGAGGGTCAAGACACAGGTGCAGGATGGAATTGAAGGCATTCCGGAGACCGGGCGTCTCAAGCTGAGGTCGCTCCAAAGTGGCGAAGACTGCAGCATAGAATGTAAGCTGAGACCGGAGCGGAGGAGCATGTGGTACAAGAGCCGGGAATAGCGGCGCGGAGAGATTGATGATAGTGTTCAGGTTTGAACGGATGACAGGGTGAGGCACGAAAGGCGCGACGAGAGCAAGCAGGTAGAGCTCAGCCGGAAGGACGTCTCCGTCGCCGAGGGCAGGCCCGGCGGCCCTCGAAGCTTGCAGGGTACCATCGAGAGTCGTGAGGAGAGCTGCAAAGTATGCTGTCGCAGTCTTGTCCGTGTTCTGCTCCCGGAAGGTCGACTCCAGAGCCTTCAGCAGAGTTGCCGGAGCTTTTTGGTGGGGAAGGGAGGACGACGTGTGCGGCCTGATTTTCGAGAGGGCTTGCTCGAGGCCGTCAGCCATGATGTCGACCGGTGAGCTTTTGGGCGAAGACGGCCGGCGGTCTTCTGGGGGTGAGTGAGGTCAAGGCTGCAATCAGCAGCAATATTTTCCGCCTGCACGCTCTCACGTGCCGCATCGGGCTGATAGACGCCGCCGTCGCCTTGCTATTTATGGACACGGGCGGGACGCCACATTCGCAGCGCGTCCGCTTATCGGGGCCGGCAATACAGCACGCTTGCATCTCCACCCGACGGCTATGCGGTGGCATCTCCCGGACATCTCCCACTAATCTCCCTCCTCACTACTTTGCCACGTCTGCTGCCGCGTTTTATGGCGGGGAAAGGGTCGCCGACGCCCTGGTCCTATTTTCTGATTCGGTGGGCCGCAGAATCTCGGCGCCGTGATTGAAACGCGGAGCTGAACGCCCTTCTCACACTCTAGACTTCTCTTCAAGTTTGTGCTGAAGATCTTCTATGGGACGATTGTCGTTGAGGGTACGGAGCATATACCTTTGCGGGGAAGGCCATGGTGCGTTCGCTCGGTCGTTTTACGCTGTATGGGTGTCTGACACGTATGTTCCGCCAGCATCGTTTGTGCAAACCACAGCAACTCATTGACAGATGCCCTGTACGCCAGAGCAATTACGGCTCTCTATGTCAACGCTAAATACTCTGCTGTAGAGTGATGGTCGCCACCGTCCCCTCGAAGGTGGATTACCCCGCGCCACGCCGTAACCGTCCTGTAGGCTCATGTCGTTTCCCGGACAGAGGCGGGATCTCCTACGACTCACTGCGAAATCAACGCAATTCGGAAAGCGCACATTTACGAGTTGGCTCATCGAATCTGCCGGCACCGTTCCTCTCCAGCGTCGTAAGGACTTCCCAGATGGAAAGGTGAATAACACGGAGGTCATGGAGAAGCTTCTCGAGGTGCGTCGTCCCCCTTTCTGTAAGCTTCAGGACTCAACTTCCAGGCAGGCATTAGAACAGGGCGATGCGGTATGCCTCTTCCCGGAGGGTATGAGTCGCTACCATCCTACCATCGCACCTCTGAAGACAGGTGGTAAGTCCGCAGTCAGCTCCGTCACAACATCCCTTTAATTCAACATGTGTCCAGTTGCTCGCATTGTGTCTGACGTACTGACCCGCCAGCGGGACGACCCAACTTTTGAGGTGGACGTACTTACATGCTCTATCACATATATGTACGTCTTCATACGTGCCATCGCTACAAGAAACTGAACATCCTCCTGTAGGCACCGACAGCACTTCCGCTCTGACGTCTTGGTTACATTTCACAAGCCGATGACTTTCAGTCCTGCTGTATGTCGCCCTATATTCTGAGCAAACATGAGCTGACATGTGGATAGACAAACCCTGAACTTCTTGCTCCAGTCGAGTTCAGCCATATCCGGGACCTTACCGCCAAGTTGCACCACGAAATATCCATGGGCACGTTATCTGCCCCTTCGTGGCGATTGCATCGGAACGCCAAACTCGCAGCACAAATATATGCACCGCTTGGCACCGAGATGACCCTCGGGGACTACGTTCGAGTCGTCCGGATGTTCCTCGAGGCACTCAAAGTGCCGGAAACGAAGGATGCGGGAGCAGCGCGCGGCAGTGCGAGCGAAGGGGAGATGGAAGGGGCGACGAGAGATTTGGAAGAGAGACTAGCCTGCCTGAGTGCCGACCTCACGGTATTTGCGGTCCTGCTTTCTATAATGCTTACAAGGCTGACTGAGCGTCCAAGGCGTATCAAGAGAAGCTGTCCTACTACGGAATCAAGGACGACCGCATCCGCCGACCCCTCTCGCGGCCCGTCATCCTGTACCGTCTCACCGTGCGGCTCTCCTGGTCCCTCGTCCTCTTCTCGCTCTCGCTCCCGGGCCTCCTGCTCTGGCTCCCCGTCTTCGTGACGACCTTCATCGCCGTGCGCGAGTTCAAGCGCACAGGCCCAGTGTGGGACACCTGGGACGAGATCGCACAGTACAAGCTCGTGTACGGCCTCATCTCGGGGCTCTGCGTCTGGTGCGGCGCGATGCTCGTCACGCTCCCGGTCGCACCCATTACGGCCGTCGTTGTCCCCGTCATGATGTGGATGGCGCTGCGCTGGTTCGAGGACGCCGTGGCGTCGTTCCGCGCGTTCGCGGCGCTCGCAAGACTGTTCCTCATGCCCCGCAGCCAGATGGTGCTGCTACAGGCGACGCGACGCGACCTGCACAAGCGCGTTGTAGACCTGGCGGTGAACACACTCGGGCTGCCGGAGCACCCTGAGACGTACTTCGCTCAGAATCCCGAAGCAGATGGCTTCACCGGCACGGGAAGAGAAGACAAGGGACGCGTCCGAGGACCGTGGCAGAGCAAAGCAAAATACTTCTCAATCAGGCGCAGGCGCAAGAGGGACTGGAACGAGACATTGAGGCTTTACGACAAAGTGGATTACGGACCGGAGGATTACTAGGAACCTGATCTAGTGGTTTTGGATATATTTTCATGTATCGAATACACAATAAAATTACAGTATGTACAGGACGTTTTCCTAAAGAGAAGGTAACCCGATGACAAGGCTCTGAGCGATGGCTGGAGTGTTCGTGCGAAATAAGAAGTAGCGGAAATCGGGAAGAGATCCGGGGCGGCGTGTGCGACTAGGGTATCTTCTGGAAGCTTAGCCTGCAATAGGCTCATAGGCTCTGTTGCCTGCTGCCCACCTCTGACCACGGGAGGCGGCCATACCCGTGACCAGAACACCGAAGGTGGAGAGGACTGCAAGGATCCAGGCAAGCGTGCCAAGGATGTATGCAGCGCCTGCCATCGAGATGAGCATGTGGAAGCCAAGTGAAGGCTTTGATACGCACCCGGCTTAGCCCTGTCGAAGATAGGGAGTGTAGCATTGCTATAGGTATCGGTGACCAGGGCGAAAGCCACAATTAATGCAGCCGCTGGACGGCACATCAGGCCCCGTTTGATACAGCAGTAGCGAAAACCACGCACCATGCAGGCCGACAAGCACCGCTACAGCCCTCCAGATCCTGCGCCTTCTCGAATGGGTCGTGACGCCGAACACCAGCGCGAGGCATGAGACCGCAGCAAATCCTACTGCGAGCTCCGCGAAGTAGCCTGCGGTCGTCCACTGGATGCAGAAGTCCCTGTTCTCATCCTCGCACTTGTCCTGAACGCGTGCGGGGAACGGGCGGCACTTGTAGTCGGAGTACTCGACCTTTCCCCCCTCCGACCCGCCGGGGAACCCAATAATGTTGCGCTCGCAAACACGGGTGAGTCCATATTGGACGGTAGCCTTGGCGTTGAAGACTTTAGTATGCACGACAAGCCTGCAGGGGCACGAGTGAGCTGGGATGCTAGGTTCTCGGATGAAGCAGACGTACCAGTCAGGGCGGCGGATGGAGACCACGTTCTATGGGCAAGCTCAGCACCATTCATCTAGAGGACGCAGGTTCATCGCGTTCTCGTTGCGATACGCACCAGCGTGAGCGTGAGCACCACGGCAAAGAACGCAATAACATATGACGTTTTTCTCATCTTTCCTCGGGCTGGGCGATGTCGTGGATGTTGGTGTCAAGGGCGGAAGGCAAAGTCGCGCAGCAATGCAGTTACAGTTGAGGCCCGGATGCATTTCGCAGGCTAAATCCTTGCGTCATGGATGATGCATACCAATGATACCCACATATTTCGGGACAGCTTCCGGTCCCTATCGATTAGTGGTTAGATCATCACGTTGTGGCCGTGAAGACGGAAGTTCGAATCCTCCTAGGGACATATTTTTGCTTCTTTTTTGCCTCTCACAACTCTGTAGTTTTATCTTGAAGAGTCATGAATACAAGAGAGTTTGTGCTAAATGAGATGACACCTGGGTTATTTTTGCTGTAAGAGCTCACTTGGTGGAGAAATACCTAGCGATGACATCGTGTACCGGAAACAGCCTGCCCTAAAGTCCACCTGATAATTCCGCGCCTACGCGTCGACGCGGTAAGTTTTACTTCCACCTTCAGAGTGGTTTTCGTATGCCACGTCGCACCCCCGTCTCTGCAGATTGCAATCATCCTCGATGCTCTACTCGTGAAAATCTGCTCGTTTGAACCCATAGCCAGCTGACGGGTCCTGGACCAGCGCGAAGCAAGGACGCGAGGAACCTCTGCGCGTCGCACTCCGCCAGATGGGATGTTGGTGCGTGTCACACACTCTTCTGCGGGACGGACAATACTCATCGCCTATCTAGACCTTTTGATTCTTGACTGACCTGCGGCCGTGCTCTACATTCGCTCAAATACGCTTTGCGTTAAGTGTCACATTCGCACCTTCATATACAGGCGCTGCGGGTCTCCTACCGTAGCCTCTGAAGTTAGGGTGCAAAAGCGAGACATTTCTGGTCCTCCGCACTATACTTCAGCGTCAGTATTTCGTCTAAATGACGATGAAGTCTGATCGGTCGATACATCTTTGTTAGTGTCTTCACCCGTTAGCACCCACAATATCATCATGGTTGCATGTTCGCATACCTATGGCTGATCGCCGGAGCTTTATGGTGTACTCATGTATGCTGAAGTTGGCTTTAGTCTCACATGTCTCAACGTACGCTGAGAGTTAGCCAGTATTAGGATCCTCGCTCATGTACCACATCGCGTCATCCTTGTGAAAGACGGAGCATATGAGGTCGGAACCCACGGGAACGTCGTGAGCACTACTATGTACTTGTACTTCAGCTTGCCTAGGTCCGCTTTGACCGACCACATCAACTAGCTAGTGTGGCCGTGCGGAACTTGGCCAAGTACTGACTCTACTGATGCTGCAGGCAGAAATTTGACTCTCGTTCGTCGTTCCTCACTTCGAAACCCTTTGAAACCTTGGAGCATGTCTTCGGCCCGTGACACGGCGTGCAGTGAGTGACCGTCACGTTCGACCCGCAGCTACTGAGGCCGCCAAACCTTGAGCTTGATGGTCCATCCATCGCAAGGGAATGCAAAGCGGAAGTAGCAGTCGTGGGGGGCATAATCACAATTATTGATTGACAATCCATGCATGCTGGGAACAAAGCCAAAATTTTAGGTGCGTGTATGGTCATACACGGTGTTGAGGTCCGCCACGTTTCAATGCTCACGCACAAGGCGCGCTTTGAGATGACAGGTGGAGCACTCATGTGCCCCCGTCGCTGAGCCTTATATGTCCAGCCATGACGAGAGGCTCGAGGAGCTACCATGTCTGCCACCAAGTTCTTCGACGAGATCCCCGACGACGAGGAGCTTATTCAGTGGATTAAAGCACAGTATCTATTCCATGTGGCTACTGCTCCCTTGAACGGTACGCTTGACTCCAGTTTCCAGCCCAATAGCCCAATCCCTTGACTAAACAGTCCTTCTGGGTCGACAGATGGACATGTGAATGTCTCGCCGAAGGGACAGCCTTCGCTCAAGCTGATCAATAGCAAGGCGATCTGGTATCTCGACCTCACCGGCTCTGGTGCGAGTGGTCCATGTGTGCGATGACTGACTGACTGACAGGTCGAAATGAATACAGGGAACGAGACAATATCTCACCTGTACGAGCCAGGCAACAGCCGCATGACGATCGTCTTCGAGGCTTTCGAGGGTCCTCCGCGCATCTTGCGCCTCTTCGGACATGGTGCGTAGATCACCTTCGCGCAACTGTGGCGTAGCTAACGCCTCAGTCGGCACCCAGGGCGCGTCATCGAGCGCGATGACCCCGAGTTCGATCAGCTTGTGAATAGGGAGTTGGGCGCGTATGGGTGGCCTACGCCCGAGGTCATGCCTGGTGCACGCGCCATTATCTGGCTCAACATCGACAAGGTCAGCATCTCACGCGGATCTTCCGTGCCTCTCTTCAAGTTCGAGAGCCATCGTAAGCAAACAGAAAAGGCGCCCTGTCCGTCTCCACTCATCCTTTCCCGGGCAGGCGATACCCTCAAGAAATGGTCCGAGAAAGCAGAAAAGACGGACAGCCAGTACGAAGACCCGTATACCCTTCCCCCGCTCAAGAGCCTGCGGAGCTTCTGGCTGCACAACAACAGCTGGTCCGTGGACGGACTGCCGGGATACAGGCATGTGTTGGACAAGGCAGATGAGGGCTTCGTGCGCAAAGCGATGTCGGACGTCGGGCTGGACTACGACTACTCCCTCGCGTCGCGCAAGGGGATGCCGAATTGGTGGCTGACCCTGTTCGTGGGCGTCGGCGTCGGCGTCCTGCTGTCTACATCGCTGACACTGGTCATGCGCGTGTGGGCGTAGCTCATTGACAAACCGCCTGTGTAATTCTATCTCGCACCTTCTCCACCGCCGCTGGATATTGAATGTGTGAACCGTCCGTGGCCTGCACAGCAGGCGGAGACACCACGGTCTATCTCGCACCTTCTCCACCTCCGCTGGATATTGGATGTGTGAATCGTCCTTGGCCTGCACAGTCGGCGGAGACACCACGTCTCCGTGCAGTGCGCGCACCGCTTCTGTCCTCCGAGCGTACAAACGCCTGCCGCGCGCGGAGCCTGAGGGAGCCTGCGCTGGCTGCGCGTGACAGACGCGTCGCGCGCAGCACGCGTCCCAGATTGCGCGCCGCCTCGTCATCTGCCCCCGGGCGTCTAGCTGATCAGCTCCATATCTCGAGCCACCGGCCCGCAGCTTCTGCAACGCCTTTCGCTCTGACCGCCATCCTCTCTCGTATTCGCCTCCTTTCCACACTCAGTTCTCGCAACATGTCTGGCAGTGCGTACACGGTGGCGAGGGCGGGAAGGGCAGATCTGAGCTGATCGCGTGCGCAGAGTACATCGTCGTCTTCAAGAAGACGGCCACCCCGGACCAGATCAACAAGTACGCCGACGACGTCAACGCCAATGGTGCGTGCTGTGCTCTCTGCGCTAATTCCTGGCTGACCCCGCGCAGGCGGCCAGGTCAAGGACCGCTGGGACACGGGCTCGCTCCTGAAGGTGCGTCTCTGCGCTGCTCGTATGTCGCTGTGTGCTGACGCGATGGCCGGCGCCGCGCCAGGGCTTCTCGGCGACGATCCCGGACCAGTTCCTCACGCAACTTCAGTCGCTCGCGGGCGACGTGATCGACTACATCGGTGCGTCCTCGCTTTGTCGCTGGTCGTCCGCTTGCTCACATCGCGCGTGATCCGCAGAGCCCGACAGCACCGTCACCATTCAGTCTTAAGCCCACGACCGCTGATGGACACGTCTCTGCCAGAATGGCACTATTGACGGATCTACAATAAGCCCAATGTATAGCAATGTATCCAAGGAATCGTCATGTAACGGAATCTTACGCGATCATACCCTCTGTTCTATGTACTGTACCGCAAGCAGCTCCGTGCTAATTGGACCTTGTACACCATGAGCCGTTCTTTGGACTGAAGTACTGAAGGGTTGTAGGAGCATCGTGTGGCTCTCGCCGAGTCATAAGATCTTGCATGCAAAGAGTGATGGATTGCAAATGAATGTGGCTACCGAGAAGAGGTACACAAAACAGCTGTAGAGTTCCTTGAATGAAAGCGAGCTACGTATAGTCGGTATTATACTCTTTAAAGTACGAAGTTCCGGATGGGTATCGACAGTGAACGAAGAGGAGTGCCAGTGAAGTCATGACGGGTCGTGAGAGGTCGTGAACAAACAGACATGGAAACGACAGGTAATCCGAGGCAATGTTCAGAAAGGTATCTTCAGTGAAAGTCCATGGTGGGTATGCGCATGCAAAAGGGGGGAGGGGGGAGAGATGTCATAGGTAGAATGCTTCTCAGACCGCATTGGGCGTAGTGGTGGTCGCGAGGCTACTCGCGGTCTGCACAGATGTCGGCGTCGGCGGGACAACAGCGACAGCCGGCAGCTCCGACTCCGCTTGAGGGGTCTCGTCTCCAGCGACCTCCGGCGCCGTCTCTACAGCGGCCGCGGGCGTAGCGTCAACGGGTTCGGCGGTGTTCACTGCCGCATCACCGAAAGTCGAGTCGTGAATGTTCAGAGGCGGCAGGAGGGTCGGCGGCGAGGCAGGACGCGACTCGGGGAGATCATCCGTCGGCGAAGTCGGAGAAGTAGGCACGTCAGGGTTTGTAGGCTTGTCGTGCGTAGGCTTGGCAGGATCCTCAGCGGGTGCTGGCTGGATCGTGATGATAGGCGCTGGAGTGAAGTCCCATGGGCGGGGCACCAGTGCAGCGGGAAGCAGCCTACCAGTCGATGGTCAGCAATTCCAATAAATGGTGATACTGTGTATGAAGGTGCTGACCAAGTGGCGGCACAAACGACTCCCTTGCCTTGGTCCTGGCCCTTGATCATGTTGTACTCGGTATCAATGAACGTAGAGATGTACCGCACGAAGGGCAGGATTTCCCGGACGCCTTCGTTCAGCACGGACAAAGCGGTCAAGATGTTGATGGCGGAGTGCGCGATAGAAGGCACGTTCTGTCGTCGTAGTCGTTAGACTCAACAACTGAAGCATTCGCGGGGACAACTTACGCCCAGGTACTGAATAGAAGCTGGCGGCATACACACCTCAAAGCCCCACCAGTCTAGGAGATTTGAGCATTGATTAAGAGTAGGCTCCAAGTAACTCACAAGTGAGCACCGACATCCGATCCGTGGGAGGGTGGACGCCTGAGTGGTCGGGCAAGAGGGCCTTCCCAGTTGCGTATCCCAACGCCATGAGCTGGGGCGTCACCTGCTCAACGCCTTCGATGATCGTCTTCGCGGTCGGGACGGCTCCACTGAAGAGCCCGGGCTCCTCGGCGGACGCTCCAAGACCCATGTTTGGGGCGGTGACAAGATCCACAAGCTCCATGTTGTCGAACACATCCTTGAGCTGGGTGTACGACGCGCTGTACACGCTCGTTACGCCGGCGGTTGTGAAATGGCGCGAGTCGACCTCCGCGTCGGTGACCTTGAGACAGACCGCCCGGATCGGTGGCGCAGGCCCCACTGCCGTGGCTTCGCCTGCCGTGTTCACGGACTCCGTGGGCAAAGCGCGGAGGTGCGCGATGAGGCGGTTCGCGGACTTGGGCTTGAGAAGCTGCGACTTGGCCCTCTCGACCTTGGGCTTCGACACCGGCTTCGGCTTGGGCAGCGTGGTGCCGTTGGGACCGATGATGAGCGAGCGGACGACGACGGCGGACTCCTTTGCACGCTTGTCCGCGTTCGAGATGCGGATGATGCGCCGCGTCCTGTCGTCGGACACCTGCAGCCGCTTCTTGTGCTCCTCCTCCGTGCTCAGGATCGGCTTCGCGCGCTCGTCGGACGGCGCCTGCCCGTTCATGAACTTGAACGCGAGCGGGCGGAAGGAGAAGCGGCGCTGGTTCGTCGGAGGCTGCGGCTTGAGTTCGAGCTCTGGCTCCGTGTCCTGGGCAGCCTCAGAGGTCGGGGCGGTCGAAACGTCGGCGGTCGAGGCAGCCAGAGCGTCATCTGGAGGCGCGTCTTGGCGCTCGTCTGAGGAGTAGATCGACGCGGAGGGTCGCGCATCGTCGACTTGGGGCTGCAGCGGGGCGTCGCTCAGCGTTGTGCTGGGCTCGGGCGCAGGTGCTGTTTCAGTCTCAGGCGTCGGGTCGACCGTGGGGACGGCAGCGGCGGCGCCTGGCTCCGGTTTCGCAGGGAGCTGGACGTCCGACTTGTTGAGCTTGCTCCTCGAGCGCGAGAGAAGGGCGAACATGGCAGAGGAGAGGGGGCGTGAACGAAAGGAAGGGGAGAAGTTGGGATGGCTGCAAGGTTGGGATGGAGGAAGCGTTCTTATAGGTTTTCCCGTTTGGGAATGCTCCCGTGGGGGAGACGCGAACGTGGGAAGATTTGCGTCAGAGATCTACTCCCGCCCCGTCTCTGGACGACAGAGGACGTCCCCCAGCGTGTCCACAGGCCCTCCAGCATCTTCGGTTTTGAGCCAAGCTAGTCTTACAGCGAAGGTCGTTCTATGACTTTGGACTTCCGGATTCTCTATTTATGACGCATCGTCCTCATGAGATGCTACGCCGAGCGTCCCAGACTGAGCTTACTGCCTGCGGATCCTTCCCGGTTCACAGAAGATACGAACCCATGTGGTGCACTCATGCATGCATTGGATGTGGCTTTGTACCTCCAAGTAACCGTGTTTGCGCTGCCGGGGCGGTTTTACCTGCAGCTGTTCAAGTGCAGTGGTGCGCCACGCGCGATTTGCCAAGCGCAACTTGAACGACGAAACTGCGCGACGTGTTACGTATGCCGGATACAACACGTCGGGTTGAGCGCACAATTGTGAAGGTCAGTTGGCATCTTCGACATAAGAGCATAGACCCAGCTCATATTTGCTGCTCTCACTTGGAGCCTGCTCTTCGTAAGGTACCGCACGGATAGTCCGAAAAGGAATTACCGGTCCTTGGCATGAGCGCGTGCTCTGTTGACATGCCCATATCGGTTCAGGTCTCGATGGACGTTGCGCAGCGAACTCTCTGAGGACTTTTCAGTCTGAGGACAGCTCGCGCTTTCCGGCGGGTTGAAGCTGACGCCCAGTGAAAACATGCGCTGTTCGGAGCGGTCGAGCGCCGTCCGTATCTGCGTGAGGTATCCCGAGCTGCTCCAAACCGCCCGCAGCCTCCGGTCTAGTGTGGGTCTAGTACCGACGCCACTAAGTGAAGTCGGCGACGCGTCGCGTCGCGTCGGGACTTCGCGTATGTATGAGTATTTTGAGTCCGCTCCCGCGCCATACCCGTACCGTTGACTCAATGTCTTTGCCCAACTCTTCTGGTTAACGTCGCTTTGTATCGCGCCGCCGCATCAAAATAGAACTCCACGACGCCCGGGCCAAGCCGACGTCGCCCATATATATAGGACATAGCCTCACAAGTGCCTCGCCCATCTCTTTCTCTTCCCACCATGTCACCGCCTCGAGCCTCTCCCTCCCTCCACGCCCTTCGCCCCGGCTTCGACCTGCGCCGAGGCGAGTATATGCGCATCCCTCATGCATCTCTGCGTGCTCATCCTGTGCATACATCGTGCCTTGACGAGGCAGTGCGCAGAGGAGCCTGGAGCGCGGAAGCGACAATGCTGTACATGTGCGTAGTCTTTATCTGAACGCCCCGAGCGAATGTTTACCAACGCTCTCGCAGGTGGCACCCCGCAGAACGGACGAGGTCATAAGCTGCAACAAGACACTGCCAGTGGCTACGGAGTGTGCGTATATGCGTATCGTTTCTGCACACAACACTGAGAGCGTGTTTTCCTAGGTACTCGCCGTCCTTAGCACCGGCGAAACGTCGTCATCGACGCCTGCGCAAGTCCATCCGGCGCCGCGGCAGCCGAACGGATCTGGGAGGGTATTCCGCCTGCAGTCGCGAGGACGGCTTGCAGCGGATACGAGCATCTCGTAGCATATATGCAGCCTATATATTACGGTCATCAATATATCACGCTTTCGATCTAAAATGCTGGCTCTATGGGCTGCCTAGTGCTGCTATATACCGCTCTGAACTGCCGTTGATTTATTTATAAGCTACAAGCCGAGGTGGAACGCTGCGTGCAGCTGGGAGCGGTTTCTCACCGGGATAGGCTGTCATGCGACCACCCTGAGCGACCTCAGACTGCTTGAGGCTGCCGTCCAATAAGGATGCAGCGCAAAGCGGCGCGGGACGGCTCCGAGCAGCGCATGTTTTCACTGGGGCTGACGAAAGAACGGAGGAGGGCGGGCGCAGCAGAGGCCGACAGGCCCGCCAAGCGTGATCCGCCCTTGTTTTGATTGGCCGCCATGATCACGGCCTCTTCGAGACGTCATCATGCATCGAGGCGACGGCGCGGCGCCCAACGACCTCCAGTCTTGGCCTTCGTCCCTTGTCACGAACCACCACCATCTCCCCTCTCCAACTTTCCCCTCTGTAGATTCACGACTTTTGACGCGTACGAACACGTCCTCGACACGCGGACATCCTCCTAGGACCACTCACCAAGCCCCCATTCTGACCGGAGCGCGGCATGGATTGGAACCAGAACAAGAACCAGTGGTCTGGGCAGCCATACCAGCCCGTCTACGAGCCCGGTCCGACGCCGCAGTACGGTGGGTCGAGCTACGCGCCACCTGCAGGACCTCCGCCACAGGCGTACGGGTCAGACCAGAAGTCGCCCTTCGATGGCGGTCGCTTCGCTCCAAAGAAGCGCATCAATGACCCAATCTTCACTGTGTTGTTCATTGCTCAGGTGAGTCCCTGTGTCTCGATGCTTACCAGCAGTCTGACCCCTCCTTTCCTTCGTTAGTTTGCTGGTTTTGTTGTCATCTCCGCTATAGTCCTTACAGACTGGATCAAGAATGGGGGCCTCGGCGGTGGTGTCGGTGGGGACGGCGAGACCGGGACGCACATCACCTTGAACAGGTGCGTTCTTTGCATCTCCTCTTTCTCTGCTAAGAATCTGATGTTCCTTTGCGATAGACATACTGTGTACCTCTTGCTATTTGTCGCAGGCGCTGCAGTCTTGCTCTCCACTATCTACCTCATGCTTGCACGAATGTTTACGAAAGCTATCATGCACATCACCCTGATCTTGTCCATCCTGCTGAATATGTGAGTCTGCTGTCCAAGCTACTCACGCGAAGGTATGTCTGACCCACATCCCAGAGGAATTTGCGTGTACTATTGGATCACGAAGTACTATTGTACGTCCCAGTCACAGAACGCGAGGCATTTACTGAATACTGCTAACAGCTGGTGCCATCATCTTCACCATCATTGCCATTTTCTCCATCCTCGCCTACTTCGGATACCGCTCACGGATACCGCTTGCATCCCTCCTCCTTCAAATCGTCATGGACGTCTCCAAGCACCACATGAGCGTATACGTGGTCGCGTTCATCGCTCTGATCCTGCAGGCCGCCCTCAGCGTGTGCGTACCATGCCTCCTTGGGCTTGACATCCGTGAGAGCTGACGAGATCGCTGAAACAGGTACTTTACCTTCACCGCGATCGCAACGTGCGTTGTGATGCGTCCCAAACAGCGCGGACAGCTGATTTCACCCTGACATCGTCCAGATACGCGAAATGGACGCCCGGAAACCCTTGTACGACTTCCATTCCATAACATGTGGCGCGGGCGTGCTGAATCCACACAGCTTGCAGCACAGGAACGGCGTGCTCATCTGCGAAGGTCACAGGCCTCATCATATACGAGGTCTTCTCGTTCCTCTGGACGTCGCAAGTCATCGGTAATGTGGCGCTTGCGACGATGGCCGGCGGACCGTTCGGCAGTATGTCAGCTCTTCGCATACGAGGAACGTGGACTAATCACCGCTGGCGTCAGGCTGGTACTACTTTGGACCGCGCGATGCAGGCCAGATGGTGCGCCCAGCTCAGCACAAGGCAAGGACAGAGCGGCTGACATGTCCCGCAGCCCCCGCACCCGACGCTTTCGGCGTTTGTGCGCGCGTCGACGCTGTCTTTGGGCTCCATCGCGTTCGGTTCTCTCATCGTCACCATCCTTGAGCTGATCCGCATGCTCCTGAACGTCGCGCGCAACAACGCCAACGCTGACGGCCATCGTAAGCACACTGCGCCTCGCCCGAATCGAATCAGCGCTCACATGCGTGCCCAGCCGTCGAAGCCTGCCTCGCGCTCTGCGCAGAGTGCTTCATCGGATGCATCGAGGGCATGGTGCAGTACTTCAACCGATACGCGTACATCGAGATCGGCGAGTCCCCGCTCCGCCTCTCCGCTCACCCGCGCTGACGCGCCGCACAGCGCTGTACGGCAAGCCCTACCTGCAGGCCGCGAAGGACACGTGGGGGCTCTTCACGGACCGCGGCATCGACGCGCTCGTGAACGACCAGCTCGTGAGCATGAGTACGCCGCCCCGCTCCGCCCCTGCGCCCGCCCGCCGCTGACCCGCCCGCAGCGCTGACGTGGGGCGCGTACGCCGTCGGGCTGCTCTGCTCGCTCTTCGGGTACCTCTACCTGCGCTACACGCACCCCGCGTACAACGCGGACGGGCAGTACACCGCACCCGTCGTGCTCTTCGCGTTCCTCATCGGGCTGCAGTGCTGTGCGTGCTTCGTGTTGCTTGTGGTGTCGGGGTGCTCATGGGCGGGCTAGCGCTGACGCTGTCGTCCGCCATCGAGGCGGGCGTGTCCACCATTTTCGTCGGGCTCGGCGAGGACCCGCAGGTGCTCGCTTCGCGCGCGGCGGAACTCTTTGGGGTGCGGATTCTCCTGGCGCTCGTATCGAATATAGACTGACCAGTGCCCTTAGCTCATCGCGACGATGTACCCGCAGGTCGTCCAAGGCGTTCCCAGGGTCTGATGCTTCTGTCGTACCGTAGGTTAGTTCATGCTGTCCATACACGTGTTATACATTTACTGTGTACAGATTGTGTGCGATTACATTAGCTACCGTACTTTGTCCTGAGGTAGTGTCCGTGGCAAGTTTGTGCTGGGAATATTGTCCGGTGGTCCATATCTCGTCGGATATCATTATACGGGATTTATGATAATCGTGATGCGTTGGGAGGGTCGTGGAGGTCGTAGCGGCGTAGGGATCATGAAGCGAGGATAGAAGCAGGGGCAGAGCAGACAATTCGGAGGTTATGCGACGACGCGCTAGCTTCGGGCTCCGAGTTGCGGACTGACGGGCTCCTTACACGGAGCGGCAGCGCAGGCTAGAGTGCAACACATTCAGGCCAAGTCCGGCACCAGACAAAGAGACGCACCCACCCTCGAGCACACCACGAACTCCCTCCCGGTGCCCGGCCGGTCTACGCGGCACGCCCCGGCGGCCGCACACACGACGAACCCGCTCCGGTCGCCCGCCCAGCGCGTGCCGCGCTCCTGCACGGTCTGCCATCGCACGTCGACATATGTACTGTCGACGTGCCGTCGACGCGCCGCGACGACCCTGTCGCCGTGCGGGAGGCACGCCGCGGCGCTGCGGATGCCCGCGGGCAGCACTGACACCGCCGACGCGGGCGCGGGCTGCGGCGCGTCGATGACGTGCTCGTCTGCGTCTGGGGTGGCCGCGAAGGTGGCTGCGGGCAGGAGGGTGGCTTCCTGCCCGGCGTCTGTGCGGTGTGCTGAGACGGCGGAGAGAGCGGGAGGAACGCTGAGGGTCGCGGCGAGCTCAGAGGGGAGCCGGGCTAGAGGCGAGGGCGAGCTGTCGACTGTCCATGCGCCGCCCTTGTTCACGTGCTCGAACGACGGCGGAGCGCGTGGCGGGGATTCGCGGACGGGTGATGGCGAGCATGAGTGGAACGGAGTGACGGGAGGGAAAGACAAGCTCTCGAGCTCATCGAGCGGTAGGCCGCAATCGTGCGCAGTGGCCGGAGAGGCCAGCGACTCTGGGGTAACAGGTGTCTGTGGGGATGCACAATCCGAGTCTGTGCTGACAGACGATGCTATGGAACTGAAGGAGGAGTCTCTTGGCCGAGTGATCTGTTGCAGGGCAGTTAGCACTCGGACGCGAGCCGCGCCACACGAAGCAGGCTCGCACCGGAAGCAAATCAGGCCGCGAGCTTGACCGCCGATGCCTGAACGGCCGCATGCGCGCCAGGGACAGCATGTTGGCCCGCGCGACGCGAAGAGCCGGAGGCCGGTGCAGCCAGGCGCGGGGTGCCCAGGTGGAGGGAGAGGGCAAGCAGCAGCTTCACGGGGCCGGAGGCGCTACATAACGGGCACCAAAGCGGGCGCTTAGCGCGCGGGGCGCGGATGTCAGCCGTGGAGAGGCACAGTACTGCGGGAGATCCGGATTGGGAGGGCCTGGAGTGCCAGGCACGGATCTTTGGCTGAGTGCAGCGTCCCGACTGGGGTCGCCGCACAGATGGCGGGCATGAACGGAGGCTATCTCGCTTACTCGGGAGCGATTCCGTTCCTGACCGGTTGCGATGAGTTGGGACGCGTCCGAAAGGAGCAATTGGTCGCGACATTACGTCTCCGGGATGTCTCGACGTCAGGATACTGGTACGGCACGCAAAGACAAGTGATCAGGCATCAAATCCGGGACGAGAATGTGCTGAGCGACGGCAAGAGAAAAGGCTGGGAGCGGCGGGCGCCTGGAGCCGACTTTGTGGCGGTTGATTGGATCAAGTTGCCGCGTGGGTAGACGCCGAGCCACGCAGCCTCCGCCCGACGGCCCTCATTTGGCACCGTCGTGGTATGAGCTCGCGTCGTCTCCCGTCCTCTCTCTCCCGTTAACCTCCACCACATGCCGCACCGCGCAGACTACCAACCGCTCGCCCAGCATGCCGACGACGACGACGAGGGCGACGTCTCCGAGGTCCTCCCCGCCCCCGTCACCGCCCCCTCTCGCCGCGCCTTCCGCCGCTCCCAGCGCCCGGGCAACATAGACCTCAGCAAGCTCGACCATGCGTTCAAGCGGTGTGTTTGTGCGCTGCTCCGAGGCCCTGCTGCCTGCTGACTGTGCACGCATGCAGGTGGACCGAGTCTATTGCGCAGAAGGTCAAGCGGAAGAAGAAGGTCGAGGACAAGTCGCGCAAGGAGATCTGGCACAGCGTGTTCGCGCCTCAGGTAGAGAAGGTGCTCGTGGACAACGACATTCCGGTGCGTGACGACGCCTGCCTCTGCGCACACGTCGGCATTAACGTCGCCTTGGCTGCGCAGATCAAGACTCTGGACCACAAGCCGCCTATGACGCACGCGGACTTCCAGAAGTGAGCATCTGTCGCTTTGGGCTCACCAAGTTCTCTTCTGATTGTACAAGGCTCGTTGAAGCGGTCAAGGACGCCATAGCCGACGGCATACATCCCAAGATGATTTCGAAGGGCTCGTCAGGGTCGTACTTTGCACGGGCGAGGTCAGACGGGAAGGTGCAGACTGTCGCGTGAGTTCCTTCGCGCCTCAAATCGCTTGCAGTGCATACAACTGCTCCGCAGAGTCTTCAAGCCCAAAGACGAAGAGCCGTACGGCGACCTCAACCCGAAGGCATGTCCCCTTGCCCAACCTTGCCGACACCCGCTGACCGTGTCTCAGTTGACCAAATGGCTTCATAGACAGTTCAGATGGATCATTCCGTTCGGCCGGGCATGTCTCATTCCCAATCTGAGGTGAGCGTATCCAGGGATGTTCGATTCGTTGCTGACCGTCTCCCAGCTACATCTCTGAGGCCGCAGCATCGCTATTAGACGAGCGTCTCGAACTACACATCGTCCCGAAGACAGAACTCGTGTCATTGTCAAGTCCAGTGCGTAGTCAATATACTCAATGCTAGAGTTATACTGACTATATGCAGGCTTTCTATTACCACTGGCTCGACAGGAATGCTACGAAGAAGGGCAAGCCTCTGCCAGAGAAGATCGGGAGCATGCAGTATTTCCTTCACGGATACACGGGCAAGTCCAACCACTGTCAGACGATGGGTCATTCTAACTTGCTCTTTAGACTCGTCTGAATTTCTGCGGAAGTATCCATGGCCGGGGCGTGCGATCTCAGACACGTTCGACGACGACACACATCGGAAACGCAAATGGTCTAAGAAGTTCTGGGCCGCCGCGAAGATCGTCTGCGGGAAGACCGGCGCGGAAGACGAAGGCTGGGACGAGGAGGAACGTGAAGAGGAGCGAATGCTCTTCGACGCGTCGGAGAACATCACTGATTCCGAGGACTTCTACTGGACTCCGGGATTGCAGGACAATTTCCGAGAAGAGCTTGAGAAGTATGTACCACGACCGTTCGCTTTGGACATACCTAACTCTTCGTACAGGCTCGTCATCCTCGACTACCTCATGCTCAACACGGATCGTGGCGCAGACAATTATATGATCAAGTTCTGCAGCGCGCCGCATGGGAAGTCCCTCGTCGACGTCGCACCTTCGCGCTCAGGTACCCGCGACATGCCTATGATGGCCGAGCTGCGCAACACGCCGCCGGTGGGCACGCCGCAGATGAGCGCGAGCGCGTCGAACACGTCGAACACGCGAACGCCACAGCTCTCCTTCGCGGGCACGTCGCTCCCGTACACACAGAAGCCGCACGTGCACATCGCGGCGATCGACAACTCGCTCTCGTTCCCGCACGAGCACCCGAAGGGCTGGCGGAATTTCACGTACGGCTGGCTGTACCTGCCCGTGACGATCATCGGGCGGCCGTTCAGCCAGAAAACGCGCGACCACTTCCTCCCGCTCCTCACGTCGAAGCAGTGGTGGGCCGACACGACGTTCGAGCTGCGTAAGCTGTTTGCCATAGACCCAGGGTACCACGAGAAAATGTTTGCAGTAAGTTCACTCGCTTCAGTTGAGTACACGGCGCGGTCGTCTAACACACGTCAAGCGACAACTGGCTGTGATCAAAGGGCAGGCTTGGAACATCGTTCAGTCGCTGAAGCACGCAGTAAGTCTTTTTATTTGCTGCTTTTGGTAGCACCGAGTTTGCTTACCTACGCCTGTCAGGACGAAGGTCAGCGCCTTACATCAGAACGGCGCAGCCATTCAAATTGACTGAATTTCACCCTATGCACAGGTCCCCTGGAGCTGACCCGGCGGCAGAAGGTGCTCGTGTGGGACGACGAGGTCCAGCTCACCGACGACAACCTGCCAGCGATGCTAAACGGGCCGGGGCTCTCGCGCCTGCCGCCGCCGTCGCCGCTCTCGCCGCGCTCCCCGCACTCGCCGCACCCCTCGGTCAGCACGCTGCCCGAGCAGCCGCGCACGCGCCGCAGCGCGAGCGTGACGGACTTCCCGCCGCCGATGCGCCGCGTGTCGTCCGAGCACGCGCGCCCCGTGTCCTTCAGCGCCAAGTTCTCGCGCGTGCACCCCGCGACGACGGGCGTGACGGTGCTCGAGCACATGGAGCGCCTCGACGCCGTCGAGGCCGGCCTCAAGCGCCTCGGGCTCGACGACGAGGACGAGGACGGCGACGCGGGCGCGGGCGGCGAGGAGGTCGACGTCGGCACGGTGCGCGCGAAGCGCAGGCCGGGCGAGGCGCCAGACGGCGAGCCCGTGCTGTCGCCGTCCGCGCCGTCCGAGCGCCTCCCCGCCGTGCCCGAGGGCGACGACGGCGGCGCGACGGACGACGCGGAGTCGGTCGCGGAGGAGGACCTCGTCGCGATGTCCAAGTCGATGTCGCACATCGAGTCGACGTCGCCGCACTCGGCGCGCTGGCCGAGCCCGCACGAGCGGGCGAACCTGGACTGGATGGACGTGGACGCCGGCAGCAGCCCCCGGCGGCGCGTGGTCATTGCTGAGGTCTGTGCATTTCACTACCGCTGCCCCGACGTCTTGTGCTGATGCGTGTCTCCGGGTCGCAGCGCCTCGAGACTGTGGATACCAAACCGATCTTCTCGTGCTGGTGAAGACACTGCTGATTAGACGTCTGGACTGGACTGGATTCTTGTTGTACACTTTTACGCTGCTGGAGACAGGTATATATTGAGCATGGTGAATAATGTATTGCACGGGGGATATGCACGCCCATAGATCAATGTCAGCTCGGGAGTAGTGTCCAATGCAGGCGATCAATCGCCCTCAGTCATGAGCCACTGCGCAAAGTCGTCGAGACGCCGCTTCTCGGCTTCGTCGCCCTCGCCCTCGATCTCCTCGTGTCCGCCGCTGCGCTTGAACCGCTGCTTGCCCGCATAGACGGAGGCTTCGATGCGACGTCCGGCAAAGAAACGGCCATTCATTTTCTGGCAGGCGGTCAGCACATGCAGGGACCGCTGTACGGGAGGCTGACGTACAATGACGCATGCTTGCGCACTGAGCGGATCGCGGAACTTGACCGTCATGATGCCCTCGGGCTCTTTCTGGCAGAAGCGCGGCGGAATCAGCGGCCGAGCGGACGAGGTAAAAATCGGGAAGATACGCACATCGTACAGGACGACGTTGGTGACCTCGCCCAAGGTCTCACATTCTTCGCGCACGTCTTCCTTCAAATCAAGAAGCAGCGACGCGTCCTCGTCTAGCTCCTTCAGTGTGAACATGTGCTTTAGAACGACGACGCGGCTGGTCCGGTTCTCTGCGCGGATCTTGTCCTCCTCCGTGAGTGAGGGCCCGAAGCCGTCTTCGTCGTCCCACTCGCCCAGCTTCCTGCAAATCCAATTAGGTTGGGGATCTGAGACCGGGAGATAGGTGCACTCACTTCACCATCTTTCCGATGCGCCTCGTCGCCCTCTTTTTGTCGACGGTCTTACGGGGCTTTGCGTCCGCGCTTCCCTCTACGCTCCCGGACTCGTGTTTGTGCGAAAAATCGGCCTTACGGACGCTCATGCGCGTCGCAGGTTCGCCGATCCGCAGCTCGGCGTCGTCCAGAATATTTTCAGCGAGCATCACGCTCTCCTCCTTGAAGTACACGATGAGGGCCTCGCCGCTGAACGACCCGTCGTCGCGCGCGTACATCTTGATCTTCGGCTCGCCGTCGTCGCCCTCCTCGATGAGCCCGCACTTGCTGAAGCGCTCCACGAGCTCGTCGTGGTCCGTGTCCGGCGGGAGGCCCGTCACGTACACAGCGGTGTTCTTCGACTTCGGCTTCTCGCCGTTGCTCTTCCCCTTCTTCCCCTTCTTCGACGGCCCCGGATCCTGCCCGGTCGTGTCCGACGTGAAATCCTCCGGCTCCTTGCGCTTCTTGGCCCGCTTCAGCACGGGCGCAGCGGGTGTCTGGGCGGCGCGCGGGTGAGCGACGGGCGGGATCCCATTGGCCAGGCACGCACCTCTTCGTCGACGCCAGGGACTGAGTAGGCGGCCTGCTGCGCCTTCAGCAGGTCCTCTGAGAGCTAGGAACGTGGTAAGACCTCCTCAGTTTCAAACGGACGGCCTCTTCTCCGATGGACTGGGGTACTCACAACCGGGACCCACGCCCCTTTTGCGGCGTCGTATTCCATCTCGTTGCCGTCATCGTCCTCGAATCTCCACGTCCCAGCCTGCCTGTCGAAGTGTACTCGGGGATCATCCGCGAACGCAGCGGCCTGAGCCTGGGCCGAGGAGCCTGCCGCGATGGTAGGTGGCGCGGCAGAAGCTGCAAGAGCAGTCGCGCTCGCAGACGCATTAGCAAGTATTGTCGGGTCGGACATCGTTCGCCGATGGGTGTCGTGTCGAGATTATTGTTCAGTGCGGTATCCAGCAGGGTCGAACACGTCCAGAGCAGTGTAGATGGAGGCTAGCTCAGTCGCAGCATAACAAGGTGAGGAACAGGTTCAAGATTGCCAATGACGCCCTCACGTGTCTTTCAAGCGCTCGGTCGACCCGCAGGGAAACCGAAAGAATGTAGTCTACGACGAAAGGATATATTTCCAGAGATGCTGCCTACTTCACGAGCAACATGGGGAAGTAGGAGTGCGGGTCGTGCGGGGGATCCTCCGTAAGCTCGGCTTTCCAGCGCTTGTATGAAGTGGGGAAGCTGGGAGGCAGCTTGGACTCGGAGAAGACCTTGCTGGCCTGGGCGACGGTGGCAATAGCAGCAGTAAGATCTACGGGCTCGTGGGGTGCAGGAACGTCCTTCTTCTCTTCCTGGCCTTCGGCAGCGGGGGCAGCAACTCTGTGGTGGTAAATGAGGACACACGGCACTGCAACGGCTCCAGATATAAACGTACACCTGCTGCTTGGCGTCGTGGTGCTCAATCAGGAGCGTGGATAGCTCTGACTGTGTGACGACGGACAGCTGGGGGTATGCGCGCCGTACGTCGCGCTTCCAGTAGGGGTTCTGAGCGGGGTCCGAAGCTGTGTCGCGTTGGGTCCGTGAGCACCAGGATACTGGGTACAGGCGGAGACGCACCTTTGGTGGCCGGGGTCGCGTACTTCTCTGGTCTTGAAGCCGGTGGCGGGTAGCGGTGGACGCCCTGGATAGGCAGACCACTCGATATCTCGGGGTTTACGACCACGGCATCACCTGGACACAGATATCAGACCACTGAGGACACGACACGCACACACGCGACGCACGGAATTTCTTCCAAAAGCCCCTGGGGCTGAGGTGGTAAAGGGTGTGGTCGGCAAACTTGGCAGCCATGGTTTGGAGATCCCAGGCCGGGGAGAGGCTGAGGGAGTGAACGGAGGACGAAAGAGGAAAGCGCGCACGTGAGGTTAGGGTGGGGAGGCGCCAGCTGTCTTCGTGGCGGCAGCTCCGGTCCCACTCTCTGTCTCGAGCATCGTCCGCCGTCGTCACCCTGTGTGTTGCAACCACAGAGGAAGCACCACACGGATAGAGAAGTTTTTGTCCCCTTATGCATATGCTATGTCCTGACAAGCCGTGGGCATTGGGGCGAAGAACATGTCACCGGCGCAGGGTATTACTGATATCTATAGCGGCCTGCGCCTGGTGTCCCGTTGATTTGCCTTATGCTTGATTTTCCGCCTCGGCGGTGCCTTACAGAAACTCTCCGAGACGTTGCCAGCGAGGCAGGCCCTTTGAGCGTGCCCCGGAACGTTGCACCCGCCTGTTGGCCTATCGCAGGCCAAGGAAGTCAGACTGGTTGTCCCTGTGACGACAGGCTCGGTGAGTGTCGATTACGTTCGGCTTACTGGAGTAATGTAGGTTAAGCCGCTATCATTGATACGTCCTTGGGCAAGGCATTGCTAGGTTGTTTCGTAGCCGGATCAGCTATTCGTATTTAAGCTGCAATGCGAGCGGTCGGATTCGCTCCAGCAGCCGCCGACAGCAGTCCTTTAGTACTACACCCACGCACACCCAGACATCTTCAGCATGACCACCATGACTTTCGCCCCCACAACGACCAGAACTTCGATGCCTTCCATGGTCGGGTCGATCACACTCCAGAATGACACAACAATCACCCCACCCGATTCACCACTGTCACCCGTGAATTTATCCCTGCCATCCCTAGCAGAGAGCCACGACTATCAGTACAACCCCCACTATCTTCTCTGCCCTCGCCACAAGGAGCGTGCACAACACATGCCGACGCTCTATCTTCCGCCACTTCTCTCCCTGTCCCTCGATGAACTGTGCATCCCGGAGCCGACAAGCAGTTTTCGGCCGTACACGACGTACCAGCCCGACCTCGCAGCCGCAACGCTGGCACTGCACCGCGCCCTTCATCACTTCCGACCAATCACGGAGCAACACGCCGATATGCCATTCGACGAGGCGTTCAACTGGGATGAGCTGAGTTTGCCCGAGGATACTGAGCGGGAGTGGTTCGCTGTGGTGACGCATAGCAAAGCGAAAAGTGGCACCACCGACGGTCGTAAGAGCTCCAGACACGAATGATCCTCTTTAATCACCTATACTGACGTCCCCCTGCCCCCATTAGCCCTCTACGAGGTCAACAAGCACGCACACGAAGAGGCGCTGCGCCACGGCGGGGTACATTCCAGCTCGCTCTCCTCCACATCCGTGCTAACGCCGCTTGCCCGCAGCTGATTCTCTACTGGGACAGTGCCCCACACCCTGTCACGGGGGTGAAGATGACGACCTGCATCTGGCGATCGCGTGCCCACGCGATTGCAGCGCATTCGGGGCCGCACCACATCCGCGCCCTGCGCCGCGCGGTCGCCACGCACGAACGCTACGACATGCACCGCTACCGCCTGCGCAAGATCCGCGGCGAGAGCACGCTCCGCGTCGAACGCTACGACGACGGCGACGAGGGTTGGTAGAGGACCGTGGCGACGTAAATTGACGTGGATTGATTTCGTTGGGCTGCTGGCACCATTTCTATCTCATATCCCCACTCACCTATTTCCCATTTCCCCTGATTTCATTTTTATCACTTCACGTAATGCTCGCTTCCTGTATTCCCCATGACTGGTTCCTACCCTTGGATCGCGTACCCTCTATTATTGTAGTGTCTCAATTCCTCGCTTCAGCTTGCTCTAATTTATTTTCCTCGGTTGTAAATCAGCACGTTGTATCTCGCAGCGCAGCGCGTGGGGGCGTAGCCTGGGTCAGCGGTCGGTATTGGCAGACAAAGTGACACGTAAGTCCCTCTGCGCTGTCTGCGGCCCGACTCTCTCACCTTCTGCATTTGATTTAGAACCCAGGGCGAGCGTTCTGTCCACTGCATTCGGAATTCAGTGTACAGCCCGCTTGTTACTGTGCCTGGGGCCGCCGAGCGTCGCTCCTTTGCAAGGCAACTGTCGACGTGAAACGTGGCGTCCCGCCAGCGCGACGAGCACAATTCGGAATTTGGCCCCGACGAACGCGAGCAACACCCGATGCTCTGCATCTCGGATCCACGCCCTGGACGTTGAAACATGATGCACGAACAGGCCGCCCAATTGCCCAGAATCTCGCAACGAGCACGTCGTGGTCACGTGCGGTGACAGACCCCCACGCTTTGGCAAGTATGGGATTCGTTTGTGATGTTGTTCGGGATTCCGTGCTGACCGACAGCGTCTCTGTTGACCTGAATATCGTTCACCTGCATCCAGATCAGCGCGCTGAGAAGTCGAAGTCGAACCGAACCAAAGCTGGGCGCCGAAGCACACGATCGACAAGCTTTCCGGGTCGGGAAACGCTCACTTACTCCCGCGACGCCACAAAGGCGTAGAACTGACGCTGTGTTGGAGATCATGCTGCCACAAATACACTCGGTCCTACAGGGTCCCACAAGCGGATGGGAGGCAAACGCGATTGGCGTTCGCCAGCGGACTGGTCCATGGCGTGCGCGGGCGAGCAGGCCAACCGGCAGCCTCAGCTCTGTTCGCGCGTAACCCGGTGTCCCCGCAACGTCAGAAGCGTGATCTCGTGCGATAATTCCGTCGTGCGAGTCTGCGGGACGTCGCGTGCAGGTCCCACCGCATTTGCACCGAGAGTTCTGGTCAACGGTACGCGATTTGGTCTTCTGGTTCAACGCAGCGTAGCTAATTATGGAGTCCTGCGAGACGGTGCAGCGGTCTCCGTCGAGACGCGCCAGTCTACAGAGCAGTCGCTCTCCCGCTTGCAACGTAGTCGGTCGCTCGTCATTGCATCCATCAATGGCGAGCTCGGGAGACGCGATACTTCGCACGTAACACGCGCGCTAGAAGACGCTGAACTTCTTGAGGCTGTTCGGTCATCTTCCAGCTCGTATATGAGCTCTAACGAACCGCGACGGAGGCGATGAGGTCGTGCAGGGTATTGTAAGCGTACTCAGCCATCATATCTGTTATTCGCTGCGCGCCATCAGGCTGTGCCGGCGAAGCGGCGGTATATCGGTTCAGGCGCTGATCCCTACCCGCTGTCTTGGAAGGTGAACACGACCTCGTACCTTGCCCCTGCTTTTCGAGGGCTGTCTATTGCAAAATGTGGTGCCCCGACGATGGCGCAGTCCAGGCTTCGAACCTTGGTTTCGCCAAGCTCGCCGAAGAGATCGACGGAGGAACTTTTCGCAGACGATTGAACAAAGGAACTCTAATGCCAGGGCCCTAGCGCTACGGACAACACGGATGAGCGACGCCAGGCACGGTGCTGTGCTTGATATTATGTCGTCTTTGATAGATGTGACCGTTCACCTGCTTTAGATGGGCAAGCGCGACGCAGATCGCTGGCGGATCGTCACATTCCTCGCGTACAGGTGACCGCCGCTGGTCCGCTCCCGTCAAACGCGTGGCTACTAGTCGACGCCCTTCGCGGCATGTAAGCCACAGCCCGCTTGCAGGGCTGATAGGCTCCGCCCAGAGGCAGCATAAGAGTCAGGTCCCTCGGCGTCGTCTCGCGTGTGCCTCTGCACTCCCCCACCGCCCCCACGCCCTGCCTGGTAGCCGCCTCCGCCTCAGCCGTCGCCATGATATCTAGCGTGGTTGGTGTTTCCAGCGTCTTGTTGGCCTTGGCGGGAGGCGCGCTCTCGCAAGGCACCAACGCCAACTGCTCGGCCAAGTTCGATTGGGTGAGCGCTGCGGATGCTTCGCGCTGCTTCAGAGCTGACGGCATTCCCAGGCCAGCAACGATAGGCAGCAGGACATTTGCCTGATCACAGCTTATCTGCGCTCAGCATGTCTGGCGGACCCCACTGGTATGTCTGGTACTTGCTGAGCTGAACTGTCCTAACGGTCCCTGGTGAACTAGATGCTTATGTCAATGCGCTGCCCGGCCCTACCTATTACTACGTCCAGCCCACCCTCCCCGACAAGTGTACCTGCAGCATGGTGTACTACAACACCATCAGCGCCTGCGCGTTGTGTCAAGGAGGAGAAACAACGCCGTAAGCACCTGTTTCCGGCGCCCTTGTTTCCCGCTTCTCACGTCCGTTTTAGATGGTCAGGCTACATCACGAACTGCACTTCCGACGAGGTCACCAAGGCGGGTTTCCCTGACAACATTCCACTCGGGACGGACGTCCCCGCATGGGCGTATCTCGATGTGTCTCTCACAGACAATTTCAACGTGACGCAAGCGCTAGACTACAGTCAGCTCAACGGCACTTTCGTCGAGGGACAGACACCGACGTCGAGCGCGCTCCCGAGCTCCACTTCCTCCTCCGTCTTCTTCTCTTCGAGCGCGGCAACGAACTCGGCAGCCACATCCGCTCCTGCCGAGTCGACAACAGCGCCCGCCGTCACTTCTTCCTCACATAAGTCCAACGCCGGTGCTATTGCCGGCGGCGTGGTTGGCGGCGTTGCAGGCGTCGCGCTGATCGCGTTCGCGCTTTTGTTTTGGCAACGGCGGCGGACCCACACCGCGAAGCCTGGCATGGCCATTCACGACGCGGAGCCGACGCTCATAGGCCAGATGTCACCGCCCGTTTCGCCCGGACCCATCCAAACGGGCTCCGTCGGCAGGCTCTACGTGAGTCCCTCGCTGTCCCTTACGCTGCGGAAAGGTAATAACATTCGAGCCTCGTGTAGAACCCCGACGACCCGACGACCTTCCCCAAGACGCATGGGGCTCCTGATATGGGCTATGCGTATGGTCGCGACAGCTCTGTCATGTCGACTGGGATGACCCACCCGACAGGATACACTGGTGCTGCTGAGCTATAGAACAATCGCGGACTTGCGATACCCAGACATATCATCATTAGTACCGTGCTCGTCTTTGCAATCACATCCACGTTCCCTGTCTCTTTCTGCCATCGTCCGGCGAAGGGAATAGAGAAGGGATTGGTCGCCTGTTAGCACGTCCGCTGTAGGCTCTTCGTATGCGTCAGATATCGTGTTGACGTGCAGAAGATGTTAGTCATCCCAATGGCGATACGTGGTGTCAGTGTCAGACGAAAAGTGGACAGCAGACCCTAAGGTTAGAGCCCAATACTAGTATACCGTTGACCTTCCCTTCCATGCTTCGCTGGATGCTGGCGCATGCAAGGCGCATGCAGACAGCATGTATTGGCTCGCTTAGCAAATATACGACCTTGAAAAGGCACAAAAATCGGCACTGTACGCATCTGCAAAACGAGATGCCCGGGGATTCTGAGAGCGTTGGGACTGAACGAGATCAAGCTGGAAGTCCTCACGGAGGATGCGCGCCTGGGGAGCGGCATCTCGGCATAGCTTCCGCGACGCGCGGAGGCCTGAAGCGCCAGCCTCGCGTTCGACTCGTCCGCGACGGTTCTCTCGGTATGTAAACCTTGTTTTTGCAGCAGATTCGTGCGTGCTAACGATTCTCGGCACAACAATTAGCTCGTTTTAGCTAGGAACGTTGGCAGGACCCTTTCAACCTGGGAAAGGACGGCGGTGCCGCACTTTTTCCAGGGATTTGACAGATCCGCGTACGAGGCATGGTGAGCAGCTGCCGACATTATGGCTGGATACTAGGGTTCCGACATCCCATTTACTGATAGATAGCTCTTCGCGATGTTCGCTATGGAATGTACAGCGGCGCATTCCGTCTATATCCGGTGAAGAAACACAGCCTGTGAACGCAGCTACGATCTCCGACTTTCTTCAACATGCATCCCGTGCTCTGGGCAGCATAAAATAGCGCGAAGCTTCCCGAGTGCAGCTCTACCCCGTCCTCCTGGCCTCCAGCTCGCCCATAGTTGACGACTGACTCCTCGACCGTCATGGCCCTCAACTCGGTCAGCGTCTTGGTCACTGTCCTAGCTCTGGTGATATGCGGTGTACTCTCACAGAGTACCGATGTCACCTGTGCCACGAGCTTCAGTTGGGTGAGCATCAATTTTCTTCGATTTTCTTTCCCCTTTTGTGTTTATTATTCCATCCCTTCCCAGACCGCCAACTCTTTCGGTCAAAACCCTTGTCTGGTCACAGCATATCTTTGGGAGGCATGTACAGAAGACCCTAGCAGTACGCTGAGTGCTTGCCGCTCTAGCTATTGAGACTAAATTTCTGACACACTGTAGCTGCATATATTCCAGATCTGGCTAGCATCGACTCGTCTACATATCCCCAGACGAACACTCCTACAGCATGCTCTTGCAGCATGGTATACTACAACACCATCAGCGCCTGTGCGCTGTGCCAAGGGGGTCAGACGCAAGCGTGAGTTTGTTCAAAGCCTTGGTTGTAAGCCCCTGCTTAGCGCGTGGTTTCCAGATGGACGAGCTACGTAGAGTCCTGTCCCACCTCCTTGATCACCTCGGACGCATCGTTCCCAGAATCCATTCCCGGTGGGACCACCGTTCCCGCCTGGGCCTACCAGGACGTCTCGGGGACTGACTACTTCGACCCGAACGCAGCCGAGCAAGTCGCACAGCAAGGCGGCGCTGCGGGCACAGGGCCTGCAGAGCCTTCTGGCAATTCCGGTTCACCTACGTCGGCGCCCTCCACTCCAGACCCCACGCCGAGCGCATCATCCCAGGGCTCCGGATCGAACGTCGCAGACATCGCTGGTGGGGTCGGCGGAGGAGTCGGCGGACTCATCGTGCTGGCGCTCGGGGCTTGGATCGTCTCGAAGCTCAATGGCGGTCCGAGCATCGGGAGTATCAACATCTTCAACTTTCACTGTCATGTGAGTAGCGTGTATACTCCTGTTTATCATGACATTGACCCCATGCAAGTCAAAGGGTGGCGGCTCGCATGCCTAGAGAGTAACGTTCACTATGAGGTGGACGCACGACCGAGCGACAGCGCGTTTGTATCTAAGCGTCCGCCGTTCATTCCTCATTCCTCGTCAATCGCACGCACAGGTTACGGTCGCAAACTGGCGCTGCCGAGCTCGGACAGTTCTAAGTACGGCCCGTCCTCTGAGTGACACTAGACCGCGTGACATTCCTTCGCGTCGCTTCATAGCCGCGTAGACACGGTCTATCAACCTGAACCTCCTTTGGTCACAACTGACATTCTGGGCCTGCGATGCTGGGTCTCTCGACAGATGCCATGATGATCAAGATGTCCACGGTTCCCGGCCTTTTCGAAGCTTCCCGCGAGAAAGGCCACCATGTGCATATGTGTCCAGACAGTCTCGCTGACATCTACATGCTGACCTAGTCTGCCTTGGCAGCCTTTACCATCGTTGGCGCATGTGTCGACTGGAACTCCGAGGCCCGTTTCCGCTCGGAGCAGCTCGCTAATGCACGGGGACATACGAATAGCTTCCCTCCGCCACCGCCGCCGCACACGCGATGTCTAAGGCGGCAACCTTTGACAGATATTGATGCAGATGCGCGGTGACTGGTGGTTGCCCTGGGCTCACAAGCTGAGTAGTGCATTATCTTCTTTTCGCAACATAGCTGACGCTCTACCACCATAATCATATCTGTTCGCGATAGATATCTTGTTGGAACTGACATAGCATATTTCAACAGAGTATAAAGGTGAGTGCGATTGAACAGGCGTATGCGCAAACCCACCTTGCACCTCCCGCGCCTCAATTTTTACTGAAGGTCTGCTGCCAGTATGCACCGTGCCATTCCCGCCGGGCTATTTCTTTTGCTGGCACTGCGTGTTGCTGCGCAGAAATCAGAGGTCACTTGCTCTTCGCCGAACTTCGCTTGGGTAAGTTCCACAGTGGTTATGCTACGTCTTAGAGCGCGCTCCGAAACTTCGCTAGTCGAGCAACGATAAGGGCCAGGACACGTGCCTCATCGCTGCCTATCTACGTGCAGAATGCCAGCCCAATCCGACCAGTACGTTGTCCACGGATCTTTCGCTAAGTCTTGCCGTTTACTTTGGGGCTCCAGGCTTCGACCTTGGGCCGAGTAACTCGGGGCACTATGGACCACCTACGGACGTCAACAAGTGTACTTGCAGCATGGTCTACTACAACGCCATCAACGCTTGTTCTCTCTGCGGAGGCAATCAGACTCTCCCGTGAGTAGATGCAGCCAGCTATGCCACAATGTCTGACCAAAAGCTACTCCAGATGGTCTGAGTCGATCACGCCCTGTGCGCCCAAGGATGTCACTGTTGCCGGGTTCCCTGAGCCCATCCCCGCCGGCATTTCGATTCCTGCCTGGGCATATATCGACGTCACAAAAGCAAACGTCTTCAAGGCAGATGTCGCCAAGAATTTCAGCACGACGAACCATACGATGTTCAGCGCCGACGGCTCATCCCCTTCGTCCTCTTCTCCGTCCGCCTCTTTGTCAGCCCATACGTCCTCTCTTTTGTCGACCCGTTCGTCTGTCCCTTCCTCGAGCTCCGTACCTGCTAGCTCTTCGGCCAAGGAGCCTTCGGATACCTCGAGCCCGCCCACAATCGGCCCCATACCTCCATTATCGAGGTCCCCCACGGCTTCCTCCGCTAGCACGAATAGCGCTCCATCATCTCTACAGTCTGCCCAGCCGAGCACCCAGTCATCCGCAGCGAAGTCTCACAGTTTCAATGCGGGGGTCGTGGGGAGTGAAGCGGTGATCAGCGCGATCGCCGTCCTGGCTGCATCTGCCTTTCTGTTCGCCCTTTGATCTCGGCCAGTCTCTCAACGCTTGCATGTCCTCGCATTAATGTAACCTGCACATGTATTTATTTCTGCAATTTTGACGGTTTGCTGCCATGGCGCAGTAGCGTGGCGCCTTTAAGACCAAGATTGTCAAGATTTCCTCAAAGCCCTGACGAGGAAATTTAGCTCGCCGGCAACATCCTGCATTTACCTATACAAAGTCGCTAGATGTTAATAACATCACGGGTAGATGTGCTCAGCTCGTGGTGGGCTTTGGACGGACTCTGGTTTCGAGGGCCGTAGTTCGCCGCTGGCGGGCATACCGGAGGTTGCCGGGAAACCCGGCTTCGGCTTGGCATCGACGCTGCTCGCGACGCTTGCCGTCGACCACCGAACGCATTGAGATACTTCGGATTCCTCACCGTCTACATCCTCTAACAAACTCGAATAGCTGAGCCAAATACTCTGTGCATTGACCTGTGTGTCGCAATGAGCTCGGCTAGTACTGCACGACTCGGGCCTAGTATGAACGGCCGGGCCGCCCCACATTTGCACCCGACATGTCACTAGTTGCCTGATTGTTTGGAAGGTACGTATACCGGCAAACACGTTGAGATGAAGACTGACATCCACTTTTTGCGTTCAAAGTTGGCAGCCTTCGCCCAATACCGAGGCATCTCTCACACTCGTTGCGAGGCAGCTGCGCATCACTGACTGCCGCACCCTGCTGGCAGATGGGATGTCACTCGCACTCTATGAGATGCGGTGTACTTCAGTGATCGTATCCAGGTGCGGTCTTTCTCATTCAGGTTTAGTATCCAAGATCCCTCACCTCGAGGAAGGATAAGGACGAGGTCGCGTATGCCGCGCATCTTTGTACGCCGGGGTAGCACCCCTCTCTTCCATTGTCCTATCCCTGCTGTTTCCTTCTGCTATGCGACACAGGCTCGCAGCTGCTTCGTGCTGGCTGCTGGCAGCAGCGGGCGGGATCTACGCGCAGAGCGCATCTGTCAACTGTTCCGCAGACTTTGCATGGGTGAGTTCGGCGCCGAAAACCTGTGCAAATGTCTAAATCCCCTAGGCGAGCAACAACTTGGGTCAAAACGTGTGCGAGATTACAGCCTACCTCCGTGCAGCCTGTACTGCAGATCCCGCTGGTGCGTGACGCACCTGTTGCCTCTGGACAGTATCTGACTCTGAGTATCAAGGATTTGACCTTGGTCCGCCTCAGTCAGGACACTATGGACCACCCGTCACACCCGACCGCTGCACCTGCAGCATGGCATACTACAACGCTGCCAGCGCGTGCTCTCTGTGTCAAGGAAAGCAGGTCCTATCGTGAGTGCAGCATACTCTGAGGCGCTAATGTTGTAGCTTCCTAACATGCGCCGCAGATGGTCGGCATCGATCAAGACGTGTCCCGCGAGTGACATTACAGTCTCCGGATACGGTCAGCCTATACCGTCAGGCACTGACATCCCTGCGTGGGCGTTTCTGAACGTCACATCCCTCGACACCTTCGACACCGATACCGCCAGGACCTTCAGTACTACAAATTCTACGATGTTTGGCGGTGCCAGTTCATCCTCATCATCGTCAGTGATCATTTCTTTCCCCACCCTATCTTTGAGCCCCGCCTCGTCGGGATCCGCCAGCGCCACCCCGTCGGCAGCCTCAAACGGCCAAAACAAATCGAACGCCGGAGCCATTGCGGGTGGTGTCATCGGCGGACTAGCTGGCGCGGCAGCACTTGCATCTGCCGCGGTGTTCTGGTGGCGCAGGCGGATCCGTGCTCCTAGGGCTGCCGAGACTGCGGTCGACTTAACGTCTCCGTGGACCTTCACCGGAGCGGCATTTGGGAAGCCATATGTGCGTAGCCTCGTCGAAATCGTTCATACCAGGCACCGTGCTGACCACGATATCGGCTTCACAGGATCCTGACGACCCTTCGACCTTCCCTGACGCATTACATCCGCCTACGATGGCGTACGTCCAGAGCCAGAGTGCCACCAATGTGACTTCGCCTAGTATCGCGAGCGCGCCGCCGGAATACACGCACTACGCCGAAGTATGACAGTTAAGTGAAGTACAGGAATTTTGGTACGTTAGCCCACAATCACGCTCGTCTTGTCGTGCTGAGGAACGGACTCAGTTGTCGAACCGTTCTTGTGGCATATTCGTCCGCCGCCGGCCGGTACTATCAAGGACTCGAGGTCATCCTCCTGTTGCGATAGTTCGAGGACGTTGAATGCCTTACGTGCTTTGCTGTGCAGAGCGCGATGCGAGCAGAGCGGCTCCAGTAGGATAATTGCAGTTACGGATATTCCATGTAAGCGATAATGGACGCAAGGTAGCACTGATTATGTATCGCAGCCTCCGCTTGCTTGTGTTGCGACGCGATCCGCAGAGTCGTGCGGACATTATGATTCCCTGCTCGCCCATCCAGCGAGGCCTTGGGTACCACCTATTGCCCGAACAGCTTGTTGCAAAGCCGAAGCTACATATCAGCGTTTGGGCGAGTGCACTCAGGTTCACAGAATACTCGCATGGGTACATTCTTGCTTGTTTTTTCAGCGTCGTTGTTCGACACGCGACACATGTCTGGTGTGTTGTTGCTGTTTCTGACATTGACGCATAGCGTGGCTTTCCAGATGAGCCCGAGTCCGACAAATCGCTTTCAGCACGCGGACTTTGACTGGGTGAGTCCGTGATTCTTGCGCCAGGTCTAAAATCTGATACAGCTTCGTTCACTTAGCAGCTGGGGTTAAGATATCTGTTCCATCACAGCGTACCTCCATGTACAGCGGACTCTTCCGGTACGCTCAATTCCGTATACTTTGAAGCCTCGAGTCCTCACCACGTTTGAATTGTCCGTTTATCTTTGGCCTTCCATGGTCATTATGGACCTCCACCAGTTCAGCATCCCGCCTCTACGTCGCAAAGCGCTTCGCATAAGTTCGACGCTGATACCCTAGCTGCTGGCCTACTCAGCGGGATCTTCTGCGATTCGTCGCTAGCTCTGAAACTTTGACTCTGGCTGCGGCAGCATCTCCAGGATAGTTGATCCTCCGCGCCCTCGAGTCTAGTCCCGGAGGCAGACAGAGCATTCCCATCCGGAATACATCCAGGAAATGTCTCAGAGAGTGACGACAGCGCGGACCGTCGCTCGGTAAGTGCTCTCGAACGCCCTGATCCGATTGCGGACATACTTAACATTGCTTCGTAGAGGCGTCTCTCGACTGGTATCAGCGCCATCTCTGAGCTTGCCTCTCTCACACCTGGTGTACATGGCTAATCATATGTCTATAAGCTTTCATCGAGCCACTCCGCGATGGGCCACAGATCTATTGCGGCCAGATCACCAGTCTTCAAGTCTCCAAGTTTGCAGGTCCTCGGTCAAGTACGTCTTAGTAAGCATATGTTTGTCTTACTATATAGCGCCGAGCGGTCATGTTTACCTGTGAGCATAGTGTTGTATGCTGGGCAGCATCTAAATCACGCAGCTACGGTACAGCCTTTTCTTGATCTTGGAAGCCAGCTGGCGAGCCCATGTCGACTGCGTCATCTATATCAATCCATATTACTGCGCCAACATTTCACATATATGTGCAGATAGCGTGTGTCTGGCGCACTCATGGCACGAAAGGTAACGTTCGTATCATCCAGGATATGATTTAAACAGGCACTAATAACAGCGTGCACCCAGTGCTCGCCTTCAATTTATCCAACCTACGCACGGGCTCGAACAGTGAGCGGTCGCTACTACTCTTGCTGCATTGTGAGGAAATCACGCGTCACAGCAATCGTAATCACTTCCACCTCGCTTCTAGATCGCATCGTTCTCTTGTGATGAGTGTTGTCGTGTCAAGCGCTACCGGCTAGGGGTTCCTACGGCTCTCCGCCATTCGATATAAATACGGGGCGCACCAGACACGCAGTATTGCATACGCGTTTGTCTCTCCTATACCTTGTTATTTACCCTCTCCATGGCATGTATGGCTATGCGCCATAGTACTGCCGCTTCTTTGTGCTGCATACTGGCAGTGATGACCGGTACTTTTGCACAAAAAACAACGATTAATTGCACAGCAGAGTCATCTGATTTCGAATGGGTGAGTGTTGACGCAAATGCTTGTTTCGCTCATACCTCATCTCAAGCCCGCCAGGCAAGTAATAATTTAGGTCAAGACGTTTGCCTCATCGCAGCATTCCTCCGGGCAACCTGTGAGACGGTTCCGACGAGTATGTCGTATATTGCCCTATGAACGTACGGCGGTTGAACTTGCCTTCGAAGATTATACTCTTAGCCCGCCCCAGCATGTACATTATGGGCCGCCCTCGGATCCCAACCTCTGCACCTGCAGCATGGCCTACTACAACACCGTCAACGCGTGCTCTCTATGTCAAGGGCTGCAGACGCTACCGTGAGTGTAGTATACTCTCTCTAAAGGCCCATAGCGCTATTTATCTACAGATGTGCTCTAGGTGGCTGTTGTCAGTGGGGCCATGTATGCAACATATCATCACAGTCACTGGATATCCGCTGCCCATACCATCTGGTACAGCCATCCCTGCGTGGGCATATTTAAACAGCGCACAGTCCGGTAATTTCGATGTGGCCGCAGCGAAAACCTACAGCCAAATAAACAGTACTAGCATCGCTCCCACACCGCTCGAATTGTCTTCATCAGACTCAGCTGCCCCGACCCATACTCCCGCTGCGTCTTCAACAAGCGCTATGCATGAAACGTCTTCATCAGACTCAGCTGCTCCGACCCATACTCCCGCTGCGTCTTCAGCAAACGCTATGCACAATATCGACGTCGTTGGTCTAGCTGGTGGCTTAGTTGGCGGAATAGCTGGTCTGCTGCTCGTCGCTTCGATGACCATGCTCTGGCGGCGGCGGCGATTCAAGAGTGATCTTTCCCCTACTATGCTACCATCACCCGGCCCCTACGCAGCGAGGCCATTCCCATTCTTCATGCCTGCGGAGGAAGAATCCGAAGGCGATGACGAAGGACAGCCTCGCTCGATGGGCCCCGTGGCTCCATTGGACTCAGAGCCTCCTTCCTATAGCACAATACAACATACTCCATGTCGTCAAGCTCAGATAGTAAGTAGTCAGTAGTCCTTCGCAAAAGCCTGTTTATTCACCAACCAGCCGCAGGATCATGGGTCTGCCGCTGTTCCCCACCGCTGTTCCGCTGTTCCCAACGTGTAAGTACTTCGGCCTGATGTCCGGTAAAATGCTGGCTGAGCCTGAGGCAGTAACACCAGATCAAATCGAGTTCATCGGTTGGCAAGGAAGGCCTGAGCCTGAGGCGCACATTGTTCAAGGCAGGGTCATTCCGTAGGATTGATACCAATTTTCCGTGCTAATGAGCCCAGAAAAGATGTTTCAGATTCTGTAGGGCAGGTCGGGGCAGGATGTCATATCCTGCGACCATTTCCGCTCCAGGGGAAGCCAGGACTACAACAAGAGGCCCCCAAAGGCAAGCCGCGCGAATGGTTGTGGGCAAGCCGACGCTATCTTTGAGTCGCATGAAATCCCCTTCTTTCCGACTCGCATCCAGACACGCCCCGAACCAGACTCTAAAGAGTAGACAGACTCGTGAGCGGACTTTGTTTTAACTTGTAGAACTTAGAGACTCGCGTTGATCAGTGTGTGTGCAGTATTATTTATATTTTGCGGGATCTTCCCGGGCACTTGTGCACCTGTAGCATGCGCTCACAGATGTCCGTATTCTGGTTCCACTACATAGCACTAGTACTGTGTACTGCCTGGTAGAAGCGCGCTCTACGTTTTTGTGCGTAGAAGTGCTCCACAGCATTATAGTCCACACCGTGAGTAGAAAGCCAGGTACGCTCAATATAGACTTTAGGGAGTAAGAGGATAATTACGTAGGAAGGTACGTTCCGCGGAGTCTACGTAGTTGCCTTCTGCAACTTACAGTTACGCAGCTCGGCCACAGCCGGAGTCGTCGCGGACAGCGTTGTCAGGCATGGAAAGCTGCAATCTTGCACGAACAACGCGACATTGTCAATCATCTCCGATAGTCATGCACGACCGTTTCCACGGCCCATGATGTCGTTTTACCGCAGTCTCCATGTCGGAGCGAAGCATAAAACGCGGAGGCCGCTGAGGTCTCTCGACCGAATGTGCGTCCTCGTTCCCCTATCTACGTTGCTTTACCATGCAACACCGATTCGCTCATTCTCTCTGTCTCCTGCTGGCTCTGGTATGCAGCATTTCTGCGCAGAGTGCCCCGGTAAATTGCTCAGCGACCTTTGACTGGGTGAGATCCATATTGTATATCTTTCGAGCGCGTCTTAAGTTTCACTCAGGCTAAGAACAGTCTAGGCCAGAACATCTGCTTCATAGCAGCTTACCTTCGAGCGTCCTGCCTTCATAATTCCACTGGTATGCTACTTTGTGACTGTACTAATAGCGTAGCAGATGCTAACGACAGAGCGTCTCTAGCCTTCACTCTCGGGCCACCTCAGTCCGCTCGGGGCACTATGGGCCGCCCTCCGATTCTAATGCATGTACTTGTAGCATGGTATATTACAATAGCATCAGCGCCTGCGCGCTGTGCCAAGGAGAGCAAATATTGCCGTACGTCTATCATCTTCTAGTGTGTCTGTCTGTCACCCAGTTCTTGAGAAGCACGTTTCAGCTGGCAGCCCTCAGTCTCCCATTGCTCCCCAGGCGACATCACGTACGCAGGATACCCGCTGTCCACGCCTTCAGGCATAACTATTCCCGCATGGACATACCTCAACTTCTCGCAATCTAGCTTCGACGTTGTTACTGCTAAGGCAAAAGCCGAGAGTAGCAGCACCATGATAGCGCGTACGCCGAACGGGGGAGCCATCGCAGGCGGAATCATCGGCGGGCTAATCGGTGTGACTGCAGCGATCATAGCTGTGGTCATATTCTGTTTGCGGAGGCGCAGGCCGCGGACCCGCACTGCAGTCCCAGAGCTCGCATATCCTGCGTCGGAGATCGTGCTATCATCTGTTGTTTCGCCTCCTCCACTGTCAGTCAGCGGTGCTGGTGGCCCAACGCTCTATGTGAGTATCCGAGTCACACTTTGAATCGTCTGCCAGATGGGTTGAGCATCAGGGAAAACGCCCCGGGGTAATGTCAGCTAATAGCGATTAACGAGAGACTAATGACGTCTACTGGCCCCAGTAGACCATTAGACTCAGTAGACACCCTCCTCATTAGACGGGTCGAGGTTAGCCTCATTATCACACTAATAAATCACAGTAGACAGACAGTAGCAATATTATTCGGCCGTAGATGGCAATTTTCGTGTACAGCGTTGGGCATGGCACATGTGGGACTACAAACTACTAGTCTTCTGGGTCGAAGATAACACGCGAGACCGCTCTATTACGAGGATCATCATCCCGTTTCGCATCCCTCACAATGGGTGACGATCCGCTACGCACTTCATTAGCAAAAGTATGGAACCTGACGAGATCCCACGTACCAGGCCGACAGGTACACGTCGTGCATCACGCGATGGTACATCCGGGGGCCTCCCTCGCGTATGTCGTCAATGAGCTCGAGCACCTTCGTGTACTCTTCGCGGCATGCTGTGAGTGCAAACATTTCCGCGCGGTTGCGCTTCCCGTCCTCCTTGACCGTCGGGCCACGTCCGTTGCGCCACAAGTCCAGGGAAAGCTTAATCTACAAGGGCTCCGTTAGCAGCGCGCCAGGTCTGGATGAATGCCCATGAACGTACCATTGCACAAGTGAGCGCGAGCATCGGGATCGGGATCTCGAGTTCGTCTGCCTTGTATCGGTCGCTCGAGGTGAATCGCTCAGGGAACATGCTTGACACCGAAGGCTTCTTGGCCGTCGAGGTGAAGAAATGGATCTGTAGGGTCCTGATGACGAGGGCGCGATAGAACGGATTTTTTCCATCAAGGGTTCCCTGGGGCGTAGCAGACATGAAATATCGTGAGCACAAGGCAAGAGGAGGGCCCGAGAGATGCTTCGCTAACCTGCAGAATATCGCCGGGATAGGCGTATGCTTGCTTTACTAGTAGGGCCTTGACGTGGTCCTCACACTCGCCGCGAACAAGCTTGAATTCGTCGACAACCTGGCTATCAGTATACTTCTTCATATTAGTCCGCAGGTTAGCGTTGCGCTGCTCAACCTGTGGGCTCGCAAGCTGCGTGAGTGATGCTATCGTCAGGTGATGCAAAGCACAGGAGACTCACCGCTTTGACAAACACTTCCATGTAATAGAAGTCGTTCTTCAGCCGATCGACGATGGGCGTGTAAGCGCTTCCAAGTGCGATGGCCTGGTCAAGAATGATTTCGCGTTGTAGTCTGGACCGGTCCGGCTCGAGGTAGAGTGCTGAGGCCAAGGTGAGCGCACTACTTCGCAGGTGATGTAGACACGCACCGCAGTCGAACGCGACCAGTGCAGCAACGTGGTTCATTGCCGCTCGCATGAGCTGCGCGATGTGTGCGGCCTGGTCTGTGAGACGCACTTCGCGATTCGTACTCCATACTAGCCTAGTGATCGGGTCGAATCGGGCCTCCCACTGCTTGAGCGAATCGAGCGTACGCCCATGGTGAGGCATCTGCTGTGGGTCAATGTCTTCGGCCTTAACGGCTGCCGATGCGGACTCGGTTAACGCGGTATGTGTGGGAGGGGCCGTGGATGATATCGAGCTGGCCGACTCCGTGCTATTCGTATTGACGGCTGAGCTCGTTGTGGGGAACGTCGGCCGCTACACAACAGTCAGTGTGATGGAGTTCCTGGGTCATGACGACGTACCTCGATAGCATCAGCGTGTCTGTCAGACCTGGAGCGCTTCTTGGGAGGATTGGACGATTGTTCCTCGTCGCCTGAGCCAGCGGACACTTGCGTACGCTTCGTACGAATCGCGGTCGATGGCTCTTCATCCGAGATGGTGTTCGCTAGCGGTAGCTCAGCCTTGAGCCGGAGAGTTCGAACCACATAGAGGTCATACTACGATCAGAAAGCACACGGTGCGGAGACATGACAAGACGTACCGCGGTCTTGGAAGACGCTGCGCTGTCATCAACTGAAAGATCCTAATGATATCCACAGATTAGCATCGACAAAGAATTGAGGGTATTCACAACGCACCTGGATCTCCTGCTCAATCTCGTCGCAGGCAGATCGATTGCGCTCTGCAGGGTCTTCGTCGCTGACCTCGTCCTCGCTACTCGACAGATCGTCGGAGTATTCACTCCCAGATGAACCAGACGCGGTGTCGACTTGGGAAGAGGAACCCGAGTCATCGCTTGATGACGACTCTTCCTCCTCGAAGTCGGAGGACCGTGGTGATGGGCGGTGTGCTTTGTTGTTGGGCTTGTCGAGCTTCTTCGAGCCCTTGGGCTTGCAGGACTTCTTCGAGCCCTTGGACTTGTCGGACTTCTTCAAGTCTTGATCCTTCGACTTCTTCGCAGTCGAGCCCGTGTTGATTTCGGCCGTGTTGTGTGTAGCAGGCCGCTGCTCAGGCTTCTCTGTAGCACAGTGTGAGGGTATGGACAAGCGAAGAATAATAGGCACAGACAGCGCACCTTGCTGCGAGGCCAGAATGGGTGGCAATGCGCCAGAAACGGCCGTCTGCTCACCAGCAGCGTGAACGACGTTCGTGGTCGGGGAAGGCGCTGCCAGAGAGTTTGTGTCCTCCGTGGGGATTATCCCCGTCGCCTTCGTGCTGCCATGGATCCGCTTGGGGGGCACGACAATTTTGGCAGCGCTCAGCGGGCCCTCGTCGTCGCTGTCGAGAGTGGTGCGTGCAAGTACAGGACGAGGACGCGGAGCGGCTGTAAGGGCATGCGTAAGCCTCGACGTATTTGGGCAGGTGGACCCACAGCAGCACTTACGGGTCGATTGTTTGTGCACAGTTTGGGCACCATCCGCATCGCCTTTTCCCTGCGATTCCTCGTGATCCTTATCCACTTTCGCTGCAGCTCAACCGTCAATACTGTACCTGCGCAACCACAGTCATCGCTGCTGCCCACCTTT